>SJYA01001561.1:1094090-1247531 GCA_006410615.1 Neotragus moschatus | reverse complement strand
TTTTTTTTTTTTTTTTTTTTTTTGGAAGCTAGCTCTTGAAAGTTATAGGATAAGGGAGCCTGGCTTACCAAGGTAAACAGGACCCTAGGAATCTGAGTATTAAAAAAAATAAAATAAAACCCATTGGGAAATACTATGTATAAATGTCCAGTGACATCACCCACTGCCATGTTGTTGCTGAAACTAGCTAAGTGAATTGAACTATAGGAAAGGCGATGGGGTTATGGGCTAGAAAACAAACATATCAACATAGATTTTTCCTTTTCTGCATGACAGAAGTCAGTGAGGAGCCGAATTTTTGTACCCAGACCTATATTAGTAATGCTAAGTGAGATCATCCTGTGATTCACTCAATTCGTAGTCCCAAAGAAATTGTATAGGGACAAGGTGTTTCAAATCACCTCCCTTTAATAGCTTGGCAAATTCCTTTAGGCAAGATGTACATTAATGAGGGAGTGATGATAACATGGTTTCCTCAGACTCTCCAGAGCTGGTGTGTTAATTAAGGTGGTGCAGGGTGGTTGCAGGAGACCTGGGTTCAATCCTTGGGTTGAGAAGATCCATTGGAGAAGGGAAAGGCTACCCACTCCGGTATTCTGGCCAGGAGAATTCCATGGACTATATAGTCCATGGGGTCTCAAAGAGTCGGACACGGCTGAACGACTTTCACTTTCAGGGTGGCTGAGACCCTTGCAATTGCAACTTTCACCCAACCCCTCAAGCAGAACACTCGGTCAGAGCGCTGCTCAGTCATGTTTGGTCTTTACCCCTAGTGATCACTCATAGCTGTGCTTTGGGTGGAAGCCGACCATAGTTCCCTAGGGTATCCCAGTGGTCAGGTAAGGCCGAGTACAGGTGCTTAAAGGGAGGGCTGGGCTGTGATCAAGAATGAATGGCTTTCTCACATGTGAGAAGCATAGAATTTTGTCTGAGACGTGAAGTTTGTTGTGTTCTCATTTTTGTGTGTAAAATTTAATAGAGCAGTGATTGTCCAGGTCTCTTTAAAATCCCATTAATTGAATTTGAGTTGTTATAAAATGTAGACTGGCCTCACAGAGGCCAAAGGAATGACATGGAACAATGAGACTAGTAGGGGTAGAAAAATGCAGAAGCTGGGAGAGGAGGGTAGGGTGAGGGTGGATGGTAGGAAAAGTCTCTGCCCACTTTTGAAGGTCATAATAATCTTTGTTGTCTTTCAGAAAGAGTAGGGAAATCAAGGAGGGAAATGGATCTGTTAATATTTACTGAGCGTTTTTATAACCAAGGAATAGCATATGCTAATCTACGCAGTTCTCACACTAACCCTTTATGGTATACATTATTGTTCTATTTCCCCTAAATGAATGGAGGCTCAGGTGAGTTTAGTAGCTTGTCCAAGGTAGTGGCAGAGTCAGGATCTAAACGAATCCCTTCCCTTCCTTCCTTAGTCCCTCCTTCCCTTCTTTCCCATAAGTCAACACTTTTTCTTTTCTTCTGTGCTTTGGTCTATTTATAAGTAACTCACAGGAAAAAGCTGGAATTTCCTCGTCTCTTTGCCTGCAGCAGATCCCCACTTGCACATGTGTGCTAATTCACACCTCCCACCTGGCCTCTCTCTGGACCTGCAGAGCAGCAGGGCATGCAGGTGGCAGTAAAGGAGCCTGGAGGTGCTCAGACATCTTTGTGGTTGCAAGTGAGTAGCACACACCAGGCTGCTCCCATATCAGCATGTGTGTGTGTTACGGGAGAAAAACATGCCCCTGTACCTGACTGTTACCAGGCAGAGCATCAGGGCCCACATTAGGAAGCTGTGACTGAACTCCCGACCTTTGAAGAGTGTCTAACATACCAGGCAGAAACTGGTTGGCATTCAGAAGGAAGATGAGACCAAAATCCAGTTTCTTAATTAGGCCAGTTGAGGAGCGGGTGTTGAAGAGGGAAAACTATGCCTGGGGCCCACCCCTAGTCTACTAAATCCCAGTTCTGGTTATAGCAAACGTCAGGGCTTGGGCACCTGACACAGGGACCCAGGACCAAGGCTAGTCTGGTGGTCCCAGGGAGTCGGGGAGAAATGGAAAGATACAACACATGGGGGTCAGGAAAAGAATGAACTGGAATTCTTTTTCTAAGAAAAAACCCTAAAATGTAAGGCAAATTAGATGGAGAGTGAGGGATCAGGAGACCCGTGCTCATTACCACCAAGAAGAAAGTCCGAGGAGGTTTTCATGTCCCTGAGGGAAGACTTCCAGAGCTTGGAACGGAGGCTGAGAAATACGTAGCCTGTGCTGAACAAGGGGTATGTGTGGTGGGAGGGGGAGATGAGCTAGGTTGATTCTGACACTTCCTCAGTTGGCTGTCAGAGGAGCCCTCTCCTTTTCTCTCTGGCTGTCTGGTTCAAGCAGTATGGGGTTCAACACAGAGAAGGGTGACAAATTTGCCCCTCCTACCTACTGCCTTAGCAGAACTTGAAAGACTGAAGGTTTGCACAATGTGTTTGGTCTCTGTTGCACATTCTCTTCCCGCTCTTTCTCTTCCTCATCTTCTCTTTTAAAGCAACACCTTAAAAAGTAAATATTGGGACTTCTCTGGCAGTCCAGTGGTTAAGACTTTGACTTCCAGTGTAGGAGATATGGATTCAATCCTTGGTCAGGGGGCTAAGATATCACATGCCTCAGGGCCAAAAAAACCAAAATCATAAGACATAAGCAATATTGTAACAGATTCAATAGAGACTTTAAAAATGGTCCACATCATAAAACCCTTTAAAAATGAACAAAAAATAAAGATTAAAAGATAACAGAGGTTTATTAAAAAAAAAAGTAAAATTCATCCTTAGCTTTGGGGTATGAAAAAACAAGCCAGGGACTAGATTTGACTAGTGAATCCCTACTCTAATACCAGAAGAACATTGGGGTGATAGGTGGGGCTCTGATGTGGTATATTTAATTATAGTTATTAACTTTATAATTTATATTGGAAAGGAAACTAGCATCTGACTTTAAGAGTATTTATTTAGCATTTTCCATAAGCAAGGCACTGTTTTTTTTTTTTTTTTTTTTTTTACAGGTATCAGTTTATTAAACTGATTAACTCATTTAAACCGAGACACAGACTTTGAGTCATGACCCAAGGTCAAACTGGTAGCAAGTGGTGGAGCTGGGACTTGAACTCAGGCAGCCTAGTTCTAGAATCCACAGTCTTAACTTTGGTACTATGTTATCTTTTATGAGAATAGTGCTTTTAAAAAATGTATAATATTCTTGTCCTCATTTCATTTCATCTTCTAAGTAGCTTAATATCTAAGATTTCATACAAACTGAAATGATCAGAGAAGGCATACTCCTTTTTTTTTTACTTTATCTGCCATTTGGACCTTAAGAAATTTTCAAACTGATTGAAGAAAATCAAATTAGATAGTTGTAACTGTGGCTAAGGCTCACAGACTCGCCTGGCACAAGCAATGCAAGTATACAGATTTCGAGTTCTGAAGACTGTAATTGTGGAGCCTGGAACTCACTAGACAAGGGAGAAATTTCTGAGGTTTAGGAAGCCTTAGAATTGAGGGTTTAGTAGGATTTCCTAGAAGCAGGAAAGGTTTAGTGTATAAAAGAAAAGGGAATAACTATAGGCGACCTCTTGCCCACCAAAACAGTGTTATTTGAGGGGATTGAGATAATGAAGCTTTATGAATATTCTCTCACTTTGGCCTCTGATGAACATGAGAATATTAACCAGACTGAATGGGGCCATTTTCTTATTTTCCACTATCCATATTTGCAAGAACTCTTGGAAACAGTATAGTAAGATGCTTTAAAAGTAGAAAACAATCAATAAAAGCATTGCTAGCTGAACTATGAACATGACCAGCCCTTCCTTCCCCAAGCTTCCCAGATTCGGGGTGTTCTTCCTTTTATTCATATTTTCTGGAGATGTGGACTATCTTCTGACCTAGAGTCTACCACTTCTGTCTCTTTCTGCCAAACATGCAGGATACTGACTTGCTGATTCAGAGGATTTGCAATCCAACACCTCGTGCCTTTCTGGGATCCACAGGCCATTTTCCAGGGTCTGGCAGATCCTCAGCTGTGTGCTGGCTTTCCTTGGTTTGAGCCCAGGGTCACATTGCAGATGGGACACCTATGAAGGGTCAAGACTCAACACCTTAATCTCATTCCCTTAGTAACTTCATTTTATTTTCTTTCCTTGATGAGAGAATTCTTTATTTTCTGGATCACCCAGTTTAGTCTGTGGACCACATTTTCTATTGTTTCCTCTTGACACTGGGTTCCCAACAGTAGAAATCCTAGATAAATAATCAGCTTGCTATAATAGATTTTGGATATTTTTGCTGAATAAAACATAAGTGCAGTAAAGTATATCATGTTGATTTTAAGGTGTGCTAAATTCATCATGAAATAATATAATTATCTTATTCCTCAAAAGAGGTTCTTTTGGTTTTATTTTCAATCCCTCTCTCCTCCAGGACAAACGTTGCGAACTCATAGAACTTTAGAGCTGGTCTTTGGAGATCTTTTTTAGTCCAATTTCTCTTCCAGTGGTAGAATACAGTTTGAAGACTACGTTTTGACTGAAGAAACGTATGATTTATTTTGTGGGTCACTTGAGTATTTAACTGCGTATTTATTATTGTCTAATGATGTCATAGTCTTTTGGAAGTGCTGGAAACTGTGTGTCTATAGGGTGATTATTTTCCTCTGGGTCTGTCCTGTAAGTAAAACCTTCTCCGTTTATTCTGTTTTTCCTGTAACAAAGGAGTGTTTAACCTTCAGCCTCTCAATCCTTTGAGTGTGTGTGTGTGTGTGTGTGTGTGTGTGTGTGTGCGCGCGCGCGCGCGCGTGCCTGCCTGCCTGTGTGTTGGAGAGAGTGTTGGTCGGGCTGGAATTGAAAATAGCCCCATGGCTCTTCATGCACTTTTATTTGCCACTGGAAACAAATTGCATGGAAATAAAGGCAACATTAGCACTCACAGATGTTCTATTTGGTACAGCAAACTTTCATGGAATTGAGAAACTGTTACAAGTCAAACAGTTTCAGTAGAATTCTGTTAACAATTTTGGACAAGGGAATTAAAGTATTATGATTCTAGAATAATTTACTTAAATATAGAAGAGTTTCTTTTAGGGGGGTTAACTTATCAAAATGTTTTTATTTATTTTGTTGCTCCCATCCACATCATATATTTATTTTGGTTTTAAGTAAATAACTCAGCTGATATGCACTATAATACTTTCCTTCATAAACTCTGAGAGAAAAGCTTAAGCTTATACTACTGTTTTCAAATAGAGCAACTTGGGTACAGTGCTGTGCAAATAGTGAGCACTCAATATGTACAATATATGTTGATTTGATTTGTAAGGGAAAGTTCAGATAATATTTTCCAAAATAGATGCAAAGTGGATACTTGGCCCTCAGCCTGCACTGTTTGTCCAGATAAGACAGAGCTGTAGAGTTAGGACTGCAGGAAGTGATTAATTTTCTTAGGTATTTTAACATGGTCCTTTGAAGGGGATCAGCTTTTGAATCTTTAAGATTATATTTATTGCCCTGGTGCTTCCCTTCTATGTTTAGACATGAAAGTGAATGTCACTGTTGAATAGTAAACAGAGGAGAATGACTTTGTGACAGAAGTATGTAAAGTATCTTGTAATTCAGTAGGAGAATCAAAGTCTGCTTCAGTTCTTTGCATTCTCAGGGATTCAGAAAGGATTAAGGTAACAATAAGTAGAACCTATGCAAGAGAGTAACTGAAGGATAGCATTCCTTGAACCTCAGAAACCTGGGTGAAAGGAATTGGGCAATTAAGGTCTTTAGGAAATCTAATGGGGTCATTTGTGAATGCCGGGCTTCATGGAACTTGGCACACTGTCATCTCAGAGATCAAGGGAGGTCACTGGCTTAAGAGATGGGGGGATGAAAGTGGAGTGACTGTTTCCTGCAAAGTATGTTTAAAGACTCTTAACTCTCGTTTGACGGTAGCTACAGGGATTGTGGGTAAGTTTTGGGGTTTTTTTTTTACATGATATAGGGGAGCTAAAGATATAATGCCTCTGTAAAGTGTGTTTTCTTGGCTTTCTGACTAAGTCATATCATATCCAAGGAACTGAGATTTGTTTTTTCCCCATGCATCTACTCAACAACAATTATTCACATCTAACTGGTTAGCCAGTTGAATAGTTATTAAAGCAAATGATGTGCCATGCTAAAGACAAAAGTATAAAATAATAATTTTTCTTACATTAGCTTAAATTCTCAAGTATATTCATGGTATTACCAATTAATAAAAAATCTTTATTACCAACTTATGAGGGGTTTCCTATTATCCAGGTAGGTATAAAATCTTGCCAAAAATGATTGCCAAAAAATCATAGTGACGTATCAGAAGCACACACATTCATACATACATGTGCCTTGTTTCCTCTCCTTCAAAAATACCCTTGACGTGTCTTCCTCCTGTCTTTGCTGATTTTATCAGTAGTATCAACAACCTCTGAGGGTTTGAAACACAGAAGAAATTGTCATGAGGGGGGTCACCTGGCAGCTATTGTAACGGCTGTGGAGTGATGAGTGCTCTCCTAGGACAGTGGAGGTGGGAAGAGGAAGCTTGGATCTGAGAGACATTTTTCATGGAACATTAGCAGAACTTGTGAAATATTAGGTACAGGGAATGAATGAAGCAGAAGGAGGTGTCTAACACAACTCAAGACCATCATCTGGGTGACTGGGAGGTTGTCCATACCATTGACAAGTCAGGAAAGCCATGTGGGTGGTAATAGGGTAAACACATCAGGGGTATTTTTGAGGGAATGGGGAAGTGAAGAGGAGGCAAGAGAGATGAATACATGAATGAGTTTGTTTTTAAGGTAAGTCAGTTTGAGTTTTCGTAATTATCCAAGAGGAAAGACTTGGAGATTGGAATTGGCTCAGGTGCGGTCCTAGAAAAGTGCTCCTAGTGGAAGTTCCTGCAAGGGAGGTGGGAATAGAGGGCTGAGGACTGAGCACTTTAAACCCCATCATGGTGGTGCCTAGCGTCTTTCGGTAGAAGTTTCTGTGTGTGGTGGTGGGTGGATAGCAGATTCCTTTTTTGTTTCAGACAAAGGCTAAAAATAACAACCTCCAAAGCCCCAATTTGTTAATTACAATATTCCAGGGAGCTATTTTATTTCTTCTAGAGTACATCTGAAACATCATTTCTGTTAATACACTTACAGTAATTCTTGCTTTTTACTCTTTACAACTCCTAAGGGGAAAACATAACTTCAAGAAAGTTTTACCCTGAAAGACATCTAGAAACAACTATTTCTGCTGGATCATCTGCCCCATGCAAAAGATAGGCACGTGCTTCTGTAGAGAATCCTCACAATTTCTCAAGAATAAAGGAGCGACAGTTAAACAAAGGGTAGCCTTTATCTGTGTTGTTTCTATCCGTGGAAATTTGAGTACATTCTTTTTCGAGTGACTGACAAGTGGTGCAAATGGAAGCACATTAAGTGTGGGGAGGCTGTAATACAGAGATGCTCAGTTGATCCCAACTCCTATGGCACTTGGCTATCTGTTGGTCCAAAGAACTTTGAGGATCAAAACAAACTTATCTGTAAAATGCCATCTCCACTTTTATTAGGATGACTTAGAGTATGTCCACACTGGTTCTTTACATCTTAATGGAAGTCACAGTCTCAAGATTGGAGCAGAAGTGTTGACTAAGTGTTGAGCAATTGAGAGCCATTGTTTATAGCATAGTTTTACCTTGGGGACTGAAAAGCTCTGTTTTCCATGTTTCTGAATAATCATCAGGTGATTATCGAAGCTAAACACCTTCCAGTGAGTTGATTTACTCATGAGCTGGGCATACACAGGCTATGCTGGTTGGTTTAATGATGGATTCAGAAGAACAGGCACCTTCCTGGCAATTTAGTAAAAACGCTAATTTCAAAAGCTCCTGTTCCATCCACAGAAAGTGTAAACATAGAACTCTGTGGTGGCAAGGTTTCTCAAAAGTCTACTTCAGTTACTCAAAATATTTATAAATGTGTACAGCCAACCTTAAACTTGTTTGGAAATATAATTCTTATAAGTTATTGTAAACAGAAGTCTTCGTTCAAGCATCATGCACTTTCAGATGATCGTAAACCAAACTGCTGCTGTTTAAAAAGAAGAGCTTTATGTTTGCAGTACAGGTATTTTTGTTTTCATCACAAAACCCATTTCCAGTTCTTAAGGAATAAGTAACAATTATAAACCTCTGGGGCCCAGGTGGCTAAACTGTAAAGATAGGGAATGATGATTTTTTTTCCCTTATCATCAAAAATACCCAGGAATGGACTTGTTAGAGGCCAAGTAAGAACCGTTTGAATGGTAACATTCTTCTACACAACTGGCCATGTCATGATTCATGTCTGTAACCACAAGCAAGGATGAATGCAGAGGGGGCCCCACGTGGTGTGTTTGATGTAAGCAGGAAGCCAGCTGCACTCTGTTCTAATATTAGCAAAGAGGACCTGCTTTTGCAAATGGAGGATGATTTAAGGGTCTATTTTTGTGGTTCAGCAAATGCCGTTAGGAGTAGCAGAAGGTTACCCTTTTCCCATCACCTTAATTCCAGAGATATTCACAGACCTGACATTAGGCTGTTGGCTACTCGTCATAAGACTTCGCTGTCAAAGTGAATTCAGCTGATGAACTATGAACACGCTTACAGTCAGATAATAGATGAAAGAGTCTCAAGATAAACGAGGTGCTTATAGAAAACCTGGCCACAGTTGTTTAAAAGAGGATGGCAAAGGCTGTTAATTCTCGTCAGGCATTTTCAAAAGGCAGTGGGTACTTGACTTCTTACTTCGAGAGCACATTATCTTACCTTTTTGCAAGAGTGGGGCCTCCGATGTATGTTGAAAGGGGGAGTATGCTTTTCTAAACTGACACTTAACACAGCGTCCTTCTGGAGGGAGAAGGGAAATTTTTTTCCCTCAAGTATGATAAAGGACTTTGTAGCCTTCCTTCAGGCTAACATTTTGACCACATTATATCACATCAAATATTCTTCTTTCTCTACACTCTCTTCCTCTTTCTTTCTCACCTAGAATGTTCAAATTATGTCTGTGGAGGATATTAATGTGAACATTAACAATCTTTTCTTTTTAGGAACTGATCAGATTAAAATTCAAACTGAATTGTTCTTGGTGATCTCTTACTTCTAGCTTCACACTTTAGAATGAAGATTTCAAAAAGGTGGCTGAAACATAGATTATCCATACCTTTTTCCACTGAAATAGCCAGTATGCCTCCATTTATAAGTAAGTTGCATTTGGGGTTGTATATGTTAGCATGACTAATAGCACCAAATATTTAATATTTAAAAAATTTAGAAACTGACTGTATTTGGGTAATCTCTCTTATCTCACAAATGTAAGAGTATAAATTTGCCAAAGGAAAGATTTCATAGCTTTTTTTTTTTCTGATGCTAGGTTTAAAGCTCAGAACAATGTAGTCAGAATCAAATTTGAAAGAAGTGCGAAAACATTCTTCTCCAAAAAGGAGGCCAGAAACCTGTATGTAGGGATCCTAGATAATTCAGAATGTCTCCCACAAGAGAGTTCCCTGCATAGTCATCTGCCTCATCCTGTTTCAGTGTTCCTCATCCCTCCATTCAGCAGACATTTACTGAGGGCCTTCTGCTGGCAGCTGCCATGCTCCATAGTTTCAAAGAAGGCTCCAGTACAGTTCTCAAAGAGGGTACCACCACCCAGCAGGGCCATCTAGATTCTCAGGGAATCTCAGCAAGGTTTAGCCAGTCCAGGCTGGGGGAATCAGGGNGGAAGTGAAGAGGAGGCAAGAGAGATGAATGCATGAATGAGTTTGTTTTTAAGGTAAGTCAGTTTGAGTTTTCGTAATTATCCAAGAGGAAAGACTTGGAGATTGGAATTGGCTCAGGTGCGGTCCTAGAAAAGTGCTCCTAGTGGAAGTTCCTGCAAGGGAGGTGGGAACAGAGGGCTGAGGACTGAGCACTTTAAACCCCATCATGGTGGTGCCTAGCGTCTTTCGGTAGAAGTTTCTGTGTGTGGTGGTGGGTGGATAGCAGATTCCTTTTTTGTTTCAGACAAAGGCTAAAAATAACAACCTCCAAAGCCCCAATTTGTTAATTACAATATTCCAGGGAGCTATTTTATTTCTTCTAGAGTACATCTGAAACATCATTTCTGTTAATACACTTACAGTAATTCTTGCTTTTTACTCTTTACAACTCCTAAGGGGAAAACATAACTTCAAGAAAGTTTTACCCTGAAAGACATCTAGAAACAACTATTTCTGCTGGATCATCTGCCCCATGCAAAAGATAGGCACGTGCTTCTGTAGAGAATCCTCACAATTTCTCAAGAATAAAGGAGCGACAGTTAAACAAAGGGTAGCCTTTATCTGTGTTGTTTCTATCCGTGGAAATTTGAGTACATTCTTTTTCGAGTGACTGACAAGTGGTGCAAATGGAAGCACATTAAGTGTGGGGAGGCTGTAATACAGAGATGCTCAGTTGATCCCAACTCCTATGGCACTTGGCTATCTGTTGGTCCAAAGAACTTTGAGGATCAAAACAAACTTATCTGTAAAATGCCATCTCCACTTTTATTAGGATGACTTAGAGTATGTCCACACTGGTTCTTTACATCTTAATGGAAGTCACAGTCTCAAGATTGGAGCAGAAGTGTTGACTAAGTGTTGAGCAATTGAGAGCCATTGTTTATAGCATAGTTTTACCTTGGGGACTGAAAAGCTCTGTTTTCCATGTTTCTGAATAATCATCAGGTGATTATCGAAGCTAAACACCTTCCAGTGAGTTGATTTACTCATGAGCTGGGCATACACAGGCTATGCTGGTTGGTTTAATGATGGATTCAGAAGAACAGGCACCTTCCTGGCAATTTAGTAAAAACGCTAATTTCAAAAGCTCCTGTTCCATCCACAGAAAGTGTAAACATAGAACTCTGTGGTGGCAAGGTTTCTCAAAAGTCTACTTCAGTTACTCAAAATATTTATAAATGTGTACAGCCAACCTTAAACTTGTTTGGAAATATAATTCTTATAAGTTATTGTAAACAGAAGTCTTCGTTCAAGCATCATGCACTTTCAGATGATCGTAAACCAAACTGCTGCTGTTTAAAAAGAAGAGCTTTATGTTTGCAGTACAGGTATTTTTGTTTTCATCACAAAACCCATTTCCAGTTCTTAAGGAATAAGTAACAATTATAAACCTCTGGGGCCCAGGTGGCTAAACTGTAAAGATAGGGAATGATGATTTTTTTTCCCTTATCATCAAAAATACCCAGGAATGGACTTGTTAGAGGCCAAGTAAGAACCGTTTGAATGGTAACATTCTTCTACACAACTGGCCATGTCATGATTCATGTCTGTAACCACAAGCAAGGATGAATGCAGAGGGGGCCCCACGTGGTGTGTTTGATGTAAGCAGGAAGCCAGCTGCACTCTGTTCTAATATTAGCAAAGAGGACCTGCTTTTGCAAATGGAGGATGATTTAAGGGTCTATTTTTGTGGTTCAGCAAATGCCGTTAGGAGTAGCAGAAGGTTACCCTTTTCCCATCACCTTAATTCCAGAGATATTCACAGACCTGACATTAGGCTGTTGGCTACTCGTCATAAGACTTCGCTGTCAAAGTGAATTCAGCTGATGAACTATGAACACGCTTACAGTCAGATAATAGATGAAAGAGTCTCAAGATAAACGAGGTGCTTATAGAAAACCTGGCCACAGTTGTTTAAAAGAGGATGGCAAAGGCTGTTAATTCTCGTCAGGCATTTTCAAAAGGCAGTGGGTACTTGACTTCTTACTTCGAGAGCACATTATCTTACCTTTTTGCAAGAGTGGGGCCTCCGATGTATGTTGAAAGGGGGAGTATGCTTTTCTAAACTGACACTTAACACAGCGTCCTTCTGGAGGGAGAAGGGAAATTTTTTTCCCTCAAGTATGATAAAGGACTTTGTAGCCTTCCTTCAGGCTAACATTTTGACCACATTATATCACATCAAATATTCTTCTTTCTCTACACTCTCTTCCTCTTTCTTTCTCACCTAGAATGTTCAAATTATGTCTGTGGAGGATATTAATGTGAACATTAACAATCTTTTCTTTTTAGGAACTGATCAGATTAAAATTCAAACTGAATTGTTCTTGGTGATCTCTTACTTCTAGCTTCACACTTTAGAATGAAGATTTCAAAAAGGTGGCTGAAACATAGATTATCCATACCTTTTTCCACTGAAATAGCCAGTATGCCTCCATTTATAAGTAAGTTGCATTTGGGGTTGTATATGTTAGCATGACTAATAGCACCAAATATTTAATATTTAAAAAATTTAGAAACTGACTGTATTTGGGTAATCTCTCTTATCTCACAAATGTAAGAGTATAAATTTGCCAAAGGAAAGATTTCATAGCTTTTTTTTTTTCTGATGCTAGGTTTAAAGCTCAGAACAATGTAGTCAGAATCAAATTTGAAAGAAGTGCGAAAACATTCTTCTCCAAAAAGGAGGCCAGAAACCTGTATGTAGGGATCCTAGATAATTCAGAATGTCTCCCACAAGAGAGTTCCCTGCATAGTCATCTGCCTCATCCTGTTTCAGTGTTCCTCATCCCTCCATTCAGCAGACATTTACTGAGGGCCTTCTGCTGGCAGCTGCCATGCTCCATAGTTTCAAAGAAGGCTCCGGTACAGTTCTCAAAGAGGGTACCACCACCCAGCAGGGCCATCTAGATTCTCAGGGAATCTCAGCAAGGTTTAGCCAGTCCAGGCTGGGGGAATCAGGGCGTGTGTCCTGGGTAAGGCAGACCTAGGCTCAAGTCTTACAGGCCAAGTACATGAACAAGTGGGTTGTGGAGTTGAGTGAGATGGGGCACCATTTAGGTGGAGTCCGCTAAGGAGCTAAGGCAGGGAATAGAATGAGAGAGAGAAGATGCGCCATCAAGGAAATATAGCCCTGGTGTGAGGCAAGGGCTGGCAGGGTGGATGGCGACAGCCCTAGATGCCCTTCTGAGGTGCAGTCAGACCAGTACATGGCTGTGGGAAACTCTCAAGTGGCATCCCACGTCACTAGACGGCAACCTAAGAGGCCTTCTACAGTTGGCTCCCTGCCACCTCCCTGATCTCTCTCATTCCACTCCAGCCTCTGTTGGCTCTTTGTCATTCATCCCTCAAGCCCACCAGGGTGGAAGCACTCAGCTTGTCCTTCTCTTCAGGACACTCCTCTACCGGTGGTCTAGCTCATTTCTTCACCTCCCCCAGGCCTTTGCTCCAACGCTGCCTCCTCCGTCAGGCTTTCTATGAGCGTCCTCTTGACAGCTAAAGTCCTCTCCCCCTTCTACCCTGCCCTCCACATCTTTCTGGAGCCCTTTCTCTGTCGTAACCTTCTTCTGTAGCACTTACTGCTACTTATTAGACTTTCTGTGTATCTGGCTTATTGTTTATTGAATGTAAGCTCTTAGAGCCTAGAGGTTTTAGTCTTTGTTCCAGAATGGTTTCTGGCATATAATATTACTGGACCAGGCTCCTTTTACCTCACAAGCAGCAATCCAAATGCTGAGATGCTGAGGTTTGCAGCAAAGAGAGGGTATACTCACAAGGCAGCCAGGCGAGGAGACTGGAAAACAAATCTCTGACCTGCCTCCCCAAAGCTAAGGACTGGGGATTGTTTGGGAAATAAGGAACAAAAGCAGCAGGGAAGTCTGAGGCATGGGGTACAGTGGGAGAGTGGAGAAAGGTGATTGGGACAAAGTGCAGCAATAGTAATCATTGTTCTGTTCAGGTGTAACTAACTACAGGCCTCTGCATGTGCCAACTTGGAGGCACTTAGCATGATCTGAGGGTAGAGTGTTTAGCTCCCTGATCAAAAGGTCACCAAGAGGACACTCGTGCATGCCCCATGAGAAGCAACCCAGTTGGAGGGTTGGTGGTCTTATCCAGTCTTAACTAGCTCAGCTCCAACTAGACACAGCTGACTCTAAGTTCCTGGAAAATAACTCCTGGAAAGTTTATACTGTTTAGGCTACAGGCTGCTTGGAGGACATGCAAGTCTTACAACGACCTTGATTAGTAAAGGCAGGTGAAATGTATTTGACTAATGATCACTCAGGGTTTCAATTCCCCCATTTTTTCTCCCCCCCACACTTTGATCATTCCTTAATCTTGAGGGAAGAGGGGTGATGGCCATTCTGCTACTTCCTGCATATAAGGGGCATTGACCTAACAAGGACTATAGGAATGAGACTGCTTAACATGCATTTGAAAGTATTCTCTTTTTCCCAACTTCAGGTTAATTTTGAACTCAGGGAACAAATACTACTTATGTACGAGCTGTCAAGGCATTATTCATAGGCCCAAGATTGGTGATCAAAACTACAGACAAAGGTGTACCCTGAGGAGCCACACAGAATGCCAGACACATTGTTAACATTCAGGCTCTTATTTTCAAGGCTTTTATGTAGGGCATAGTCAAGCCAGGGATCGGTGTTCTATCTTTTTACAAACTGGAGTGTCTCGATCATTATGAGTTTGGGTCAATTTGGCTGAAGAACTTAAAGTGTGGAAGGAACATAAGCTGAGAAAAATAAGTATGGTTTCTACAATATCCTCACCAAACAGAATCTTAACAGGGGCAGATGCCAGGGTCATTAAAAATTTTTGTATCTGGGGATGCAAGGAGAGGACCACATTTCAGCTTAGACAAGGAAAAACAGGGGACGGGAAATTCTCTGTTGATTAGCCTAAGCCAATATGTTATAAAGAGAAAGTCACAGTGAAGTTAGGGATGGCCGAAAAATTGATGACAGGCACAACCAAAGGGTCAGCTTGATCAAACACAGAAAAATGTTTTGGATAGCATTCACAGCTAGAGAGAGAAAATGGCAGTGGGGAAGGAAAGAAGTAGATGGATGAGAGATATAGAGAGATATAATTTATAGACAGTGGTGAACTTGTGAATTACAGCCTGTTCACAAGTCACCAAGCTGGGAAAGGGGTCCTGAAACATTATTTGCAAAATTGTGCTTATCTACAAATAGTTTATGGTTACATAAACACAGATGTTGGATAAGACTAAAACTAAACAGTTTTGGATGGAGAGTGAAGGCAAGAAAACAGAGTTAAGATTGAGACAATGTTGGGATCTAATTAGAACACAAATTTTAATGAAAATAAAGATGCTCCAGCCAGCTTAAGCCTGTAGTAAATCATCTGTTCCAAATAAGGTTATGCTTCCAAAAATCATTTTGGGTTTATTGTTTGGATGTTGGGATATATTTCCTAAATATATGATGTTCTCAGATGTGGTTAGGTTTATCCCAATCTATTTAAGTCAAAATGTTTCTTAAAAAAGCTATGCATTACCATAAACAAATACCAGAAAGACTACTGTTGTAAAAACACTATTAAATAATACGAAAAGTATGAACTTCCAACAAGATATTTGATTATACTAATTTTTAATGTTGGTGCTTGAAGTCTAGCAGATGTGATTAGATAAAAATAAGGAGATAAATGAAGATTGGCATTTATGAAGTGAATTTCTGGGTTCTTTCAAAGAGTAAAGCACTGGATTCTTAGCTTATATAATTTAAAAGATTAGGAATTATAGTTTTGCAAGATATGTCAGCAAAGTGGTTTCACCGACCACAAGTTTAATGTCTTTTTAGACTGTACTAGTGAATGTGTGGAGAAGGCAATGGCAACCCACTCCAGTACTCTTGCCTGGAAAATCCCATGGACAGAGGAGCCTGGTAGGTTGCAGTCCATGGGGTCGCTAGGAGTCAGACACGACTAAGCGACTTCACTTTCACTTTTCACTTTCATGCATTGGAGAAGGAAATGGCAACCCACTCCAATGTTCTTGCCTGGAGAATCCCAGGGACGGGGGAGCCTGGTGGGCTGCTGTCTCTGGGGTTGCGCAGAGTCAGACACGACTGAAGCGATACAGCAGCAGCAGCAGCAGTGAATGTGTGTGCCCCGCCTCTGGGCAGGTGAGGTGGGGGGCAGAAATAACAATAAATAACAATACCATCCATTTTGCTGTGGTCAGACTGTACTTCAGTTCCATTGCTCAGTTGTGTCTGACTCTTTGTGACCCCATGGACTGCAGCATGCCAGGGGTCCCTGTCCATAACCAACTCCCAGAATCAACTTAACTCATGTCCGTTGGGTCGGTGATGCCATCCAACCATCTCATCCTCTGTTGTCCCCTTCTCCTCCTGCCTTCCATCTTTCCCAGTATCAGAGTCTTTTCAAATGAGTCAGTTTTTCGCATCAGGTGGCCAAAGTATTGGAGTTTCAGCTTCAGCATCAGTCCTTCCAATGAATATTCANTGCTAGGAGTCAGACACGACTAAGCGACTTCACTTTCACTTTTCACTTTCATGCATTGGAGAAGGAAATGGCAACCCACTCCAATGTTCTTGCCTGGAGAATCCCAGGGACGGGGGAGCCTGGTGGGCTGCTGTCTCTGGGGTTGCGCAGAGTCAGACACGACTGAAGCGATACAGCAGCAGCAGCAGCAGTGAATGTGTGTGCCCCACCTCTGGGCAGGTGAGGTGGGGGGCAGAAATAACAATAAATAACAATACCATCCATTTTCCTGTGGTCAGACTGTACTTCAGTTCCATTGCTCAGTTGTGTCTGACTCTTTGTGACCCCATGGACTGCAGCATGCCAGGCGTCCCTGTCCATAACCAACTCCCAGAATCAACTTAACTCATGTCCGTTGGGTCGGTGATGCCATCCAACCATCTCATCCTCTGTTGTCCCCTTCTCCTCCTGCCTTCCATCTTTCCCAGCATCAGAGTCTTTTCAAATGAGTCAGTTTTTCGCATCAGGTGGCCAAAGTATTGGAGTTTCAGCTTCAGCATCAGTCCTTCCAATGAATATTCAGGACTGATTTCCTTTAGGATGAACTGGTTGGATCTCCTTTGCTGTCCAAGGGACTCTCAAGAGAACATTGTAATTGGTTTTGAACACCACACTGTCAGAGGGAAAAGGACAGAAGTATGCCGAAAGTTTATAAACTGAGATGCTGAAGTTATTGGACAACCAGGAAATGTTTAGCTTGAAAGAAAGGGAACTAAAAAGTTTAAAAGCTATTTTTGCACAAGAGGAATTAGAGGGTTCTACAAATCCCCCAAAGATAAAACTGGGATGAATAGAAATTATAGGGGAAAAAACAGGGTAAGGGAAGAGGACAGTACACAAATGTATCACCCTGAGGGCAAAGAAAGCTGGTGATGCTATTGTGTGATCCTGACTCTCATATCCACCACTGGACAGGACCATTAGTTCAGGGCAGTGTGGTTCTCTTCAGAGTAAGGTTAATGGCTTCAGGGTGGTGAGGGAGCTGCAACTATACATCAGTGGATGAAATACTAATGAGCTACCTCTTTGCCAGTATAGTTAACCTACATTCTTCTTCCTGTAGGTATTGCTGCACCCAAACCATCTGAGAAAGTTAGGAACATGGCATATTCTTAAAAGTCTTTTAAAAACAAAATCCAAACTTTTGGGCACATATGTGAGCATCAGACAACTTTCCCAGTTGGGAAGTTTTCCATTATGTTTAGCCTGATTGTTTCTTTTATCCCTGTTGAGGTATCTAGGAAATCTCAGGGAATCATCCTTGAATACAATTTTCTTACAGGTTGTTCTCAGTGTGAGAGAAAAATTACTGATCATTTTCAATTAAAGGGGTGATGTAGGTGAAAGATTTTTGAAAAGCATTAAGTGTAATAAAAGTACAACCTATCATTATTATTGTTTACACGACTATTATGTTAATTTGTTCTTTAGAGTTTATTCTATAATTTCTTAGATCTTGTTATTTTTCTGTATTGCATCTGTTCCTCTTCAGGCTGAATATATTAATGTGAACTAAAAATAAGATCATGGAAACACTACATGGTCCTCTTATCATCTAGCTCTCGTCTTTCAGAGTAAACCGTAAAATAAAACTTAACAAATATAATTTGATTTTTTAGTGAGTGTTGATTTTGTTCTCAGCTATATGGTAGTAACATGGAAACACTCTTGTGACCCTTGAGTTCTAAGATAATATCTACATAAATACACAACAAACAAAATATAGTGTAAAACTTAGTGAATGAGTGAAAAAACGCATCTGCTAAATCCCATTTTTCTTTTCATTAGCTTAGTTATGTGTCGGATGAGATGAGAGATGAAGTTGGGAAAAGTTAAGGAGCGACTGAATTGAAATATGAATTTCTTTAACAGAGATTAATAGGGTATAAATAGGGGAGGAAATGACTACCAGAAAGATTTGAGGACGTGCATGAATAATACTGGAATATATTTATCCATTATTGCCTCTAAGAGCAGCCCTTTTCTTTATGTTCCCTCTTTAAGGTACCGCAGAAACCAACCTAACATTGTAAAGCAATTTTCCTCCAATTAAAAAGTAAATTTAAAAATTAAAAATACTTATTTTTAAAATTCTGTTTATCATTCAATTTCCAGCAATCAAAGGAAACTGTTTTTGATGAAATGGGATGATTATGGGTCTTTGATTAAAAATGGAATGGCCAACAGGGCATGCTGACATTATAGCTGCATTCTTTTCTACACAAGTTGTAACTTTTAAATGGTTTAATAACAGATTTATTTTAAAATACAGTAAGAGAAAACACTCGATCTTCATTACTGAGCACACATTGAATTTATTTTCTTGATGTTAATTCACCTGATGGACAGCTGACTCTCTGCCACATGGTGTTGTATATCCTCATGCTTTAGGAGAAGGATGCCATCTTGACCCTCAGGCCCTGGAAGGAGTTCTTACTCTCTGAAAGTTCTTAGTATTGGGGTTGATTCAGCAATCTCTGATCCTGGAAATGAGGAAAAATTAATCTCCTGACCTCATTAAGTCAAGTAATACTTTGTCCTGATTGCTCTCAATTACTTTGGATTGGAAAGTGAATTCTTGACGTTCCATGCTGGGCTTAACTTGTATAACAGAGGCCTCTTTAGATTTAGTTCTTGGAAGTGCTTGTATTATGTCTTTGCAGAGATGGATTTTCTTGTGTGTGTTAGAATGGTAAGTAAAAATATAAAGGCTCAGGAAAATTCCCTCCATGTCAATCTCCCTCTTCATTTGCTTTAACTTCCTGCACAAAAACAGTTTGACACTGTTCTTCAGAATGTTCTTTCCTGAAGAGGTGCTTTTGACTGAGTAACACTTGCCCTTTCATTCCAGTGAGTCCTTTCTGCTTGGAATCATCTGGGCCTGCACCAGTTTGAAGCAAATTACCTGCCCTGAACATAAGAGAATCTGAAAGATGAGATATTTGTTTGATAAATCTTTTTAAAATTTTATTTTTATGTTTTACTAGGCCTTAGGGGTGTGATTGGAGAAGGCAATGGCACCCCACTCCAGTCCTCTTGCCTGGAAAATCCTATGGACGGAGGAGCCTGGTAGGCTGCAGTCCACGGGGTCGCTAAGAGTCGGATACGACTGAGCGACTTCACTTTCACACATTGGAGAAGGAAATGGCAACCCACTCCAGTGTTCTTGCCTGGAGAATCCCAGGGATGGGGGAGCCTGGTGGGCTGCCGTCTCTGGGGTCACACAGAGTCGGACACAACTGAAGTGACTTAGCAGCAGCAGCAGGGGTGTGATAAGAAAATAGAAGATTCAGGGGCAAAAAGTTGGAAGGAAAGAAAACGAGTTTATTTGTAAAAGAAGACTAAAATTCTGAAGGATTGGCTTCTCAAAGGCTACAGGGCTATTAAGGGATAAAACTCTCAAAATTATCCAGATTAGAGGTTGTAGGCACATGGTAGAAGGAAAAGAACAGTTTCTTCACTTTATTGTTACATTGTATCCATTGCAAAAGCATGGGGTAAGGGATTAGAAATTGTTTTTGTTAGGGAGACAGGTGTGTCAGACTTTATTTTGTGGGGCTCCAAAATCACTGCAGATGGTGACTGCAGCCATGAAATTAAAAGGCTCTTACTTCTTGGAAGAAAAGTTATGACCAACCTAGATAGCATATTCAAAAGCAGAGACATTACTTTGCCGACTAAGGTCCGTCTAGTCAAGGCTATGGTTTTTCCTGTGGTCATGTATGGATGCAAATGTTGGACTGTGAAGAAAGCTGAGCACTGAAGAATTGATGCTTTTGAACTGTGGTGTTGGAGAAGACTCTTGAGAGTCCCTTGGACTGCAAGGAGATCCAACCAGTCCATTCTAAAGGAGATTAGCCCTGGGATTTCTTTGGAAGGAATGATGCTAAAGCTGAAACTTCAGTACTTTGGCCACCTCATGTGAACTTGACTCCTTGGAAAAGACTCTGATGCTGGGAGGGGTTGGGGGCAAGAGGAGAAGGGGACGAGAGAGGATGAGGTGGCTGGATGGCATCACTGACTCGATGGACGTGAGTCTGAGTGAACTCCGGGAGTTGGTGATGGACAGGGAGGCCTGGCGTGCTGCGATTCATGGGGTCGCAAAGAGTCGGACATGACTGAGCGACTGAACTGAACTGAACTTACCAGAAAGAGTTTGAAGTTTTGTCTATTTGGGGAACAAGAGGCAGACACAGTACCCCTGTTTTTGTCTTTTGCTTTTTAATTTTGTGTGCAAAGCACCTTTTCTCTGACAGTGGGCTATGGTGTGATTTGCATGCTTCATTAAAATATGGCAAGTTTACTCTCAATGGAAAAGTCTTTGCCTGGGAGGCAGCAAAGCCTAATTCCTTTGAATCACTAACTTCCACTGAAATCAGAGAGGAAGGTGTTTCCTTCCACAGTTCCTCCATTTGCCTTAAGAACGGAAGATACTAGGTGTTTACTGAGACACAACTTACCGCCCTATCATAACTCACCACTTCTATCCGCTGGCATTAGTTTTCTTTCCTCTTTACTGTGATTCTTCAGAAATAGAATAGCATTGGTGCTGCCTAAGGTTTTGTCCACCACACCAGAGAAAAGCTCTTTTCATTCAATACTGATAATACACTAGGTAGTTTAAAAATAGCTTTGTGAGAGAAACTTATTTCTTCAGTAGGATGGTTAAGTATCTCCCATACAAACGTAAATAGTACTATTTATTTCCTACTAAGAGAAACTAAACAAATGAAGAGGTGAGGTATCTATAGCTAGCTGGTATTGGATTAGTCATTGTTAACAGTGCCTCTTGTCAATCTGGAAAATGAGTGGTTTGAAAAAGGTTTATGTCAACCACTGAGAATGTGTCACTATTGGCTGAAACACAAAGGATACACTAGGCTGGTTTCACCAAGGCTGGTGTGTTGTTCCAGGAGGCCTCTCCAATGCCTGCAGTTTAAAAATTATAAAGACTGTAAATTCTGACCCACAATGCAAAACAGCACTGATGATAAGGTTAAAAGAATAAATCTGTTTCTCAGCCATTTAGAATATACTTATTTCTTATCTAATTAGATGAATGATTAACTTTTGAATGGAAGGATTAAAAATATAGTCCCATGACATCAGGAAAGAGAATCTGAATAACAGTCATTATTCGGAAACTGCCATTACTTTATCTCACTCAAGTTTTTAAAAATTAAGCTTCTCAGCTGTGAAACCCAGGCATCTGAAATATTTAGCTCACTTCCTGAGTGTCCTTAGCCATCAGTACTAGTGTGGGAAATACAATGAGCCCTTTGGCAAGTTACCCAGCAGCGTGTGTAGGAGTTGCTCTTAAAAATGCAATTGATCATTTGTTCCCATAAAATTTCTTTCACAGACACTTGCCTCTGTAAAAACGCATTTAACATTAAGAGACTGACTTTAATCTGGATTTTTGGTTTTAAACTCTTCTGAAAGAAGAAAAGGTGGGTGGGAAGAGAAAAGAGTCAGGTTTGGTTGTGGGTGTGTTGCGTGTCTGCTCCTTACTTATAAAAGGATTAGTTCTCCTTTCTCTCACTTGTAATAAGACACAAAGAGCAATAGAAAAGATAATTAATAGATTTCACAGCTCATAAAAATCAGGCATCATCAGTGTGATTTAGGAGGAACTTACCAGAGTGAAACCACCACAATTGAATGTTGGGATGATTGATTTTGAACGTAGGGACTTTGTGGATTTTAGTTGCCATTAAAACTGAATATTATACCTTTCTTAGTGACTGGAAGGAAAGAAAGTCAGAAAAAACAATAATTAATGTTTAGAAATGCAGAATTTCGTGGTAGAATCAGCCTTTTCTTTTATGGTTCTAAAGATCTGTGGTAATCAGCAACAGTCATTTATGGAATAAGGTCTTATGTCCCCCCCTACCTAATGAGTTTATCCATTAATATGTTAATATTTATAAAGCAAGTGCTATGTGCAATACTGTTGCTGAGTACTGAAATTTAAAATATGGTATCATCAGCCATGAGAGTTGGTTTAGTGCAAAAGCTAAGCAATTATGTGCCATCCAGTGTGATCCACACGGCTTCTTAGATGAGATCTAATTGAGGATATAGACATACCTTGCTGTAAGCTTGTGCCAGCTGGAAATGAGACTGTTCAACCAGGTATCATAAAGAAGGGAGAGGGAGAGAGAAAAACTGAATACCCAGCACTTTCCAGGGCCTGGCCCATGAACATGAGTGTCTCATCCATATAGCAGGTGAGCACTGTGGTGGAGAAGGATGCCACAGCCTGGCATGATGGAATGTGGTGAACCAAGGGAACTGCCTGGCCACTGGCCTCTATCATATGGTCACAGGAACCCTCAACATCTTGGAGCTCTAGGTAGTAACTCCTTTCTTCCTAACTCCAAAGTGTCCTAATGGTTCAGGGCCCTCTGGCCATTGTACATTCCTCAGAGCTTGACTTGTTTGCAAGCACTTGATCTTTTTCTGGGCTTCCTAGGTGGCGCTAGTGGTAAAGAACCTGCCTGCTAATGTAAGCCATGCTGGTTTGATATCTGAGTCGGGAATATCTTCTGGAGAAGGAAATGGCAACCCACTCCAGTTTTCATGCCTGGAGAATCCCATGGACAGAGGAGCCTGGAGAGCTACAATCCCTGGGGTCACAAAGAGTAGGACACAACTTAGTGGCTAAACAACAATAACAACAATATATAAAATAGAAAATCAAACTTCTCTACTTTTATAACACCTTCCATACTCCCTGGAGATGTGCATGGTTAACTGTTGGACCTCTTCATGGTCCTACAGAAGACATTTTTACATACAAGCACCCATCTGCTCTCAGTGAATTAAAAAATAGAGTCTGGTTTAACTCTGTTAATTAATCCCTTCCAAAATAAATTTAAATATTTCTCAATTTTTCATTATGACCCACAGCAAGAAACACATCTTACACTCCAATGCAGTACACAGGTGTCTGTATATGTATCTATGAAAGATGGAGACAATGCATTTATGAACCAGAACACTTGACCTTACTATGTTCAATTCACTCTGATGTTTTCTATTCTATTTTAGTCTATCATTTTAAATTAAAAGAAAATGTCAGAGCAACTCACTGGATTGATATTATGACCAATGAATGGATTGTAACCTATAGTTTGAAAATCACTGATTTAAATGGTCCACCTTGGAGACTGGATTTTCAGACAATTCCTTGGTTTCCCATTCCTCGGGTACTTCCTGCTTTTTTGGACAATGTCAAGTGTATGGGGGTGGCTCCCAGGATGTCAGAGTGGTGGTCCCACAACTCCTTACAGGACAACTCTGGACTTGTGTACTTGGCTGAGTGTCCACACAGGCTGTGTATCAGGAAAGGAGTAAATGCTGGACCAAAGTATTTGTGCCATAGAAATTCTCATTTGCATCATGGCTTGCTTTCTTAGATGTCTTCTGCTCATTGCTAGAATAAACAAGTGCATGTGGGCCTAGAGACGTCCAGGTAACACCAACAGAGCATTAAGGTGATACAGTCATTCGTGATGTTCAACCAGTCCACAGAAAGTCAGTGTCTATAGTGTTGCTTATCAGCATTAAAGGACACATGTCTCCACTGCTTCAGGAGGCTGCACTCTAAGTGGCTTCTCTTGCTTGTGGACAAGACCCTCTCTCCTCAGTCTGGATTAAAGACCTTTCATACCTAGAATGCTTCCCCACCTATGAGTCTACAGTTTTGGCTTGATCTACCTGTTTGTCTAGGTTCCCACAGCAACCCTCCCAGAACCAATGCATGAGTTCTTTGTTTCACAGTTTCCGCAGCCTGGAATGTTTTTTTCATTATTCTCTGCCTATTTATTTATTGGCCACACTGCTGGGCATGTGGGACCTTAGTTCCTCAACCAGGAACCCATGACCCCTGCATTAAAGTGAAAGTCGCTCAGTCGTGTCCCCGTGGACTATACAGTCCATGAAATTCCCCAGGCCAGAATACTGGAGTGGGTAGCCTTTCCCTTCTCCAGGGGATCTTCCCAACACAGGGATCTAACCCAGGTCTCCCGCACTGCAGGTGAATTCTTTACCAGCTGAGCCACAGGGTAAGCCCCCTGTACTGGAAGCATGCAATCTTAACCACTGGACCCCCAGGGAAGTCCTCTGCCCATTTACATTTTAAGTCCTGCTTGTTCTCTAAGGACCAGTACAAATCTACTTTTCCAGAAGCCTTCTGACCAGCTGCTAGGCATGCTGAATTAGCAATCTTTGTCTGGGTTTTCACAGCACTTTGCTTTTATGTGCTTAGTTGTTCAGTCATGTCTGACTCTTTGCGACCCCATGGACTGTAGCCCGTCAGGCTTCTCTGTCCATGGGGATTCTCCAGGCAAGAATACTGGACTGGGTTGCCATGCCTTCTTCCAGGGGATCTTCCCAACCCAGGGAATCCAGGTCTCCTGCGTTGGGAGGCTGATTCTTTACTGTCTAAGCCTTATAGCACTTGTTTAATACTTAGTATTATAATTGGCTGTTTACTTTCTCTGCTAAAATAGAATTCACATTCTTACTCTGGCTATGAGTCCTTCTATGATATGGACCTGCTTGCTCTTCTCCTTCACCT
This sequence comes from Neotragus moschatus, assembly GCA_006410615.1. Classification (NCBI taxonomy): domain Eukaryota; kingdom Metazoa; phylum Chordata; class Mammalia; order Artiodactyla; family Bovidae; genus Neotragus; species Neotragus moschatus. The sequence goes on along the minus strand of SJYA01001561.1, from coordinate 1,222,549 downwards.
CATACCACTCTCCCCTCTGCCCATTCTACTGGCTCCCATGTACCTTCATAATGCTTTCTAGACACACCAGGTACATTCTTGGAGTAGGGGTAAGGGAAATCAAACTCTTCCCAGACTCCCTGTATGACTAGCTTTCTTTTGTCTTTTTTAAAAAAAATATTATTTATTATTTTTATTTATTTATTTTTGGCTGTGCCAGGTCTTAGCTGGGCATGCAAGATCTTTGGTTGTATTATATGAACTCAGTTGTGGCATGTGAGATTAATTCCGTGACCAGGAATTGAACCAGAGACCCCTGTATTGTGAGCACAGAGTCTTCCCATTGGACCCCCTTTTAAAAAAGAGTCCTTTCTTGGCTGACCACCTAATCTGCAATAGTTGCCCTATTACTCTTTAGTACATAAACCCATTGTAGTTTTATAGCATTTATCACTACCTAATTTTCTTATTTGTTCATTGTTTAACTAGCTCCACTATATTTTAAGCTCCATGAAAACTGAACTGGCTTTCGCCTTATTTAGTGATGTATCCTTGTTGTCTAGAACAGTGCTTGGTACGTAGTAGGTGTTTATTAAATGTTTGTTGGATAAATTAAAATGATTAAAATATATATTGTTTAATGAAAAAGTCTATGCTAGTCTTCTTTAGATCTTTATAATTCTGAACACATTGGCCTGAACATGATTTGGAGCTCAATAACCATTAATGACTGAAATAATTCACCTTATAAGATAGTAAAGAAATGAAAAATGAACAGTGGTAATCTCAGAATCCCTCATAAAATGTGTTGCTGTATTATATAGTCAATGCATACACAATTACTATTGTCAAAAACAATAAGCCAAATTTAATTTAGCATCTATTATATGCAAGCCATTTTAAATTGATAATTTTCTAATTTTATTTTTTGAGCAATCATATGTATTATTGTTTTATTTGCATTTGGTTTGTTTGCATTTGGTAACTGAATTCCAAGAGGCAAAGTAATTTGTTATATGGTGACACAGTAAACATAAAAATGAGGATATGGCCTAATTGTCCAGCCCATGCTATTTTAGTTGTTGTTGTTCAGTCACCAAGTTGTGTCTGACTGTTTGAGACCCCATGGACTGCAGCATGCCAGGTTACCCTATCTTTCCCTGTCTCTTGGAGTTTGCTCAAACTCATGTCCATTGAGTTGGTGATGTCATCCAACCATCCCATCCTCTGTTGCCCCTTCTCCTGCCTTTAATCTTTCCTAGCATAAGAGTCTCTTCCAAAGACTCAGCTCTTCACATCAAATGGCCAAAGTACTGGAGTTTCAGCTTCAGCATCAGTCCTTCAGGACTGATTTCCTTTACGATTGACAGGCCTGATCTCTTCGCTGTCTAAAGGAGTCTCAAGAGTTTTCTCCAGCACCACGATTTGAAAGCATAAATTCTTTGGTGCTCAGCCTTCTTTCTGGTCCAATTCTCACATCTGTATGTATACAAATAAATAATATTATAAAAATCTTGGGAAATTAAAAACATATATTGCCGAAAACAGCTGTCTTACTTTGAATTGATTGGTGCCATTTTTACATTTTACCTATTAAAATCTTTTCTTTTCTTTTTTTTTTTTTTTTGCCATTTGGTATGCGATATCTTAGTCCCCCAACCAAGGATCAAACCCACGTCTTCTGCATTGGAAGAACAGAGTCTTAATGACTGAACTACCATGGAAGTTCTCAAGTTTTTTTTTTTTTGAGACTCTTCTTTTCATACTTATCTATTGATTTCAATAGTCACAGGAAAGAAGTAACCATCTGCTCCTTTCATATTAGCACTCCCATTCTTAAGCAAGTCTGCATGGACACCCTTCATGGTATTGTGTGTTCCACTGATGTGTTCATTTTTAGAACAGAATGTCATGATCTCACATCTCTCAAAATGACTTTAATGTGGTTTTTAAGTAAGTACTCATTTTCTTTTTTAATGGTAGTATGAGGCAATATTTTTAAGGGATAAATGACAGTTTGGAAAAATGTTTACTTTTGTTGCATGTCACATGTTCAGTGCCAAATTTGTTCATTTTCTGTCCTTGGTACAGGACTGACAACTCAGGCAGGAAGCTCAGGACACTGCAGTCACCACTGGGTGTACTCCTTGGTCCTATAGCTCTGGCACTTGCAACTAGGCCCTGGGTTGTGCATAGCAAAGGCCTCAGTCCACTTGGCAGGCATGCTTTTTTGTTTTTTCAACTTTCCTACATTTTTTGAACTATCATTAAAAGTCAGGAGTTCCTCTTTTTCTTTCTCTCCCCCCTCCTACTTTCTCTCTCACATGCACACTGATACCTGATTTCTCTCAAAAAATTAAAATACATACCAACACCTACTCACATCCGAGTGGTAGTAACCGACAAGACCTGAGTCATAGACACTCCCTGTAGGTAGTGCCTTTACTTTCTCCTGTCCTCCACCTTGGGGAATCCCTATTGTTTTTGTCTCACTTTTCTTTTCATCCAGCCTCTCTAGATTTAAGTTTGAGACTCTTAGAGTTACTGAGCTGGCAAGCCTTCATGGTCACCCTTCCTAAATCGACTGCACTCTGAAGAGTGTTAAAAAATGAACTGATGATTTTTCTGCTGCTCTGCCATTTCTACACCATCTGGACAGGCTCTCCCTGCCTCTCCCTCCTGACTTTCCATCCTGGATTCATGTTCGAATCACCTGGCAAGTTTCTGAGATGCTGGGACCCAACCACCTTAGAGAGGCTGATGGAGTCTAGGCATCAGTTTTATATAAAAATCTCCCCTGGTGTTTGAGATCTGCAAGCTGGGGTGGGAACTGCTTGTTTAGTTGGTGCTTTGTATAAATTTTATTTTATTGAGTAATTCACTGAATTAAACAATGAAAAATTCTAGTATGTAAGCAAATGAAACAAAAAGGGTGTAATTATCACCAGAAATAACTGGATTAAAAAAGAGACTGGTGAGCAGATGGACTGTATGAAATGAGATGGGACTCTACATCTTGCTGTCCTGCAGCAGCCTGGAAACCTGTATCAAGGCTTCCCAGCTGTCCCAAGACCTGTTGGCTCCTATTTGATTAATGTCAGAAGGAGGAGTCCCTGACGATACTGTAGAAATTTAAATTTAGTTCCCTTTCTCTGAGCATGAATCTCTTTTAATACAATGTACAAAGATATAAATTTCACAATCAGAGGAAAGTTTCAGAAGGATTCACCTTAGTTTCCCTATAAATTGCCAGTCTCCCCCAGATTTTCAGTTCTATTTAGGTAACAGATTTTACTTGCGAACTTTTAGCTTTTCCTTACCACTGTCTACAGTGAAGACTCTGTGAAACTGTGCTTATGAATAGATGTTAATTTTCATGATTAATATTTATTGTTGTGGATAAAAATTTAATTTCAAAATGATTATTTTTTTTCAGGTTACTATATGAAGCTATCCTCTACATGGATCACAGCCTCGATGTGACAAAGAGGCTTGCATAATTCAATGAAGCTATGAGCCATGCCTTGCCGGGCCATCTAAGACAGATGGGTCGTAGTAAAGAGTTCTGACAAAACATAGTCCACTGGATGAAGAAATGGCAACCCACTCCAGTATGATTGCCTGGAGAACCTCACAGATAATATGAAAAGGCAGAAAGAGGTGACATTGGAAGATGAGCCCTCCGGGTTGGAAGGTGTCCAATATGCTACTGGGGAAGAGTGGAGGGCAATTACTAATAGCTCTAGAAAGAAAGAAGCAGCTGGGCCAAAGTGGAAATGGTGTTCAGTTGTGGATGTATCTGGTGGTGAAAGTAAAGTCTGATGCTGTACAAAACAATATTGCATAGGAACCTGGAACGCTAGGTCCATTAATCAAGGTAAACTAGACATGGTCAAGCAGGAGATGACAAGATTGAACATCAACATCTTAGGAATCAGTGAACTAAAATGGACAGGAATGACCAAATTTAATTCAGATGACCATTTTATCTGCTACTGTTGCCAAGAATCCCTTAGAAGAAATGGAGTAGCCCTCATTATCAACAAGAGTCCAAAATGCAGTTGCTGCTGCTGCTAAGTTGCTTCAGTCGTGTCTGACACTGTGCGACCCCATAGATGGCAGCCCACTAGGCTCCCCCGGCCCTGGGATTCTCCAGGCAAGAACACTGGAGTGGGTTGCCATTTCCTTCTCCAATGCATGAAAGTGAAAAGTGAAAGTGAAGTCACTCAGTCGTGTCTGACTCTTCGTGACCCCCTGGTAGTAGGAGCCTACCAGGCTCCTCTATCCATGGGATTTTCTAGGCAAGAGTACTGGAGTGGGGTGCCATTACTTTCTCCACCAAAATGCAGTACTTGGGTGCAATTTCAAAAATGACAGAATGATTTCAGTTCATTTCCAAGGCAAACTATTCAACATCACAGTAATCCAAGCCTATGCCCCAGCCACTGATGGTGAAGGAGCTGAAACTGACTGGTTCTATGAAGACCTACAAGACCTAAAACTAACACCAAAAAAATGTGTCCTATTCATCATAGGGGACTGGAATGCAAAAGTAGGAAGTCAAGAAATACCTGGAATAAAAGACAAGTTTGGTACTAGAATACAAAATGAAGCAGGGCAAAGGCTATCAGAATTCTGCTAAGAGAATGCACTGGTCATAGCAAACCCCCTTTTCCAACAACACAAGAGTTGACTTTACATACAGACATCACCAAACGCTCAATAGCGAAATCAGATTGATTACATTCTTTGTAGGTGAAGACAGAGAAGCTTTATACAATCAGCAGCTCCTAAGACCTAGAGCTGATTGTGGCTCAGATCATCAATTCCTCATAGCTAAATTCAGGCTTAAACTAAAGAAAACAGGGAAAACCACTAGGCCACTCAGGTACGACTTAAATCAAATCCCCTGTGAATATATAGTAGAGGTGACAAATAGATTCAAGGGATTAGATCTGGTAGACAGAGTGCCTGAAGACCTATGGATGGGAAGTTTGCAACACTGTACAGGAGGCAATGACCAAAACCATTCCAAAGAAAAAGAAATGCAAGAAGGCAAAGTGGTTGTCTGAGGAGACTTTACAAATAGCTGAGGAAAGAAGAGAAGCAAAAGTCAAGGGGAAAAAGAAAGATATACCCAACTGAATGCAGAGTCCCAGAGAATAGCAAGGAAATAAGAAGGCCTTCTTCAATAAACAATGCAAAGAAACAGAGGAAAAATGATAAAATGGGAAAAACTAGAAAATTGGAGATATCAAGGGAATATTTCATGCAGGGATGGGCACAGTATAGGACAGAAATAGCAAGAATCTAACAGAAGAAGAGATTAAGAAAAGGTGGCAAGAATACACAGAACTATCCAAAAGTGTCTTAATGACCCAGATAACCATTCTGGTGTGGTTACTCATCTAAAGTCAGACATCCTGCAGTGTGAAGTCAAGTGGGCCTGCAAGCATTACTACAAACAAAGCTAGTGAAGGTGATGGAATTCCAGTTGAGCTATTTCAAATCCTAAAAGATGATGCTGTTAAAGTGCTGCACTCAGTAGGTCAGCAAGTTTGGAAAACTTCAGCAGTGGCCACAGGACTGGAAAAGGTCAGTTTTCATTCCTATTGCAAAGAAGAGTAATGGCAAAGAATGTTCAAACTATCATTCAGTTGTGCTCATTTCACATGCTAGCAAATCTGTGCTAAAAATTCCTTCTAGCTAGGCTTCAGCAGTAGGTGAATTGAGCACTTTCAGATGTACAAGCTGGGTTTTAAAAAGGCAGAGGAACCAGAGATTAAATTGTCAACATTTGTTGGATCATGGAGAAAGCAAGGGAATTCCAGAAAAATATCTACTTCTGCTTCATTGACCATGCTAAAGCCTTTGACTGTGTGGATCAAGAGGATGGGAATACCAGACCACCTTTCCTGTCTCCTGAGAAACATGTATGCAAGTCTGGAAGCAACAGTTAGAACTGGACATGGAACAACCAACTGGTTCAATATTGGGAAAGGGGTATGACAAGGCTGTCTATTGTCACCCTGCTTATTTAACTTCTATGCAGAGTCCATCATACGAAATGCCAGGTTGGATGAATTACAAACTGGAATCAAGATTTCCAGAAGAAATATCAACAACTTCATATATGCAAATGATAACACTCTAATGGCACAAAGTGAAGAGGAACTGAAGAGCATCCTGATGAAGGTGAAAGAGGAAGGTGAGAAAACTGGCTTGAAACTCAACATTCAAAAACTAAGATCATGGCATCTGGTCCCAATCCTTCATGGCAAATAGAAGGCAAAAAATTGAAAGCAGTGATAGATTTTATTTTCTTGGGCTCCAAAACCACTAGGGACAGTGACTGTAGCCATGAAATTAAAAGGCACTTGCTCCTTGGAAGGATAATTATGACATACCTAGACAGCATATTAAAAAACAGAGACATCACTTTGCTGACAAAGGTCCATATCGTCAAAGCTATGGTTTTTCCAGTAGTCATGTATGGATGTGAGAGTTGGACTATAAAGTAAGCCCAGTGCTGAAGAATTGATTCTTTCAAACTGTGATGCCAGAGAAGACTCTTGAGAGTCCTTTGGACTGGAATATGATCAAACAAGGCAGTCCTAATGAAAATCAACTCTCAATATTCATTGGAAGGACTGTTGTTGAAGGTGAAGTTCCAATACTTTGGCCTTATGATGTGAAGAGCCGACTCATTAGAAAAGACCCTGATGCTGGGAAAGATTGAAGCCAAAAGGAAAAGGGGGTGGCAGAGGATGAGATGGTTAGATAGTATCACCAACTCAATGGACATGAATTTGAGCAAACTGCAGAGGATAATGGAGGAAGAAGGAGCCTGGCATGTTGCAGTCTATGGGGTCGCAAAATGTTGGAACAACAACAGCAGTATGAAGCTTTGTTAAATCAGTATATGCCAAAAAATGGCTTACCATTAAATCCTATAATCCTTTTATAAAAAGATTTATATTCTTGAGAACACACCTTAAATAAGTTTTATATTCTGAATATAATCTCTAGAAAATATGATATATCCCTTCAGATATGCAATAAATTTCTACTAATTGAATACCAGAATTCAGTTTAATATTAGCAATATTTCCATCACAAATAATATTTTATTAATAAAGCATTCAAAAATTAATTTCAACCTCAATTTTCTTTATCTAAGTAAATAGCTCAACCAACCCAGTTTCTGCATTAATTTTTTATGTTAAATACATTTTACACTTGTATTACATTATTTTATGAACTAGTCCTATTATAAATTTTAACTTTGCTATTAAATGACACATTTATAATTTAGCTCTGTTTTTGACAGTAATATATATGAAAGAGTATTTGAAATTTATGCAATTAAAGAATTCTGTGATTCATATTTTCCCCTTAGATAGGTCTAACCCAATTTTTCTAATTTTCTGAGACTTTATTATATATTTATTTATTAATCAATCAAATCACTATTGGAGGAGGACTTTATACAGATACAAATAACATAAAGCAAGAAAATGGCAGAAAAAAGAAAAAGAAAGATCTATAAGGAAGTGAATTTATAAAAACATGATGATATTTTCCTGGCTTGTGGAATGTCAGTTTTTTAAAATTTGTAATTTTTTTGTGATTTCCTTTTCCATTCTAAATAAATATTCATGCCCAATTTTGTGTGTGTATTGGTTTTTTTTTGTATTTCATTTTCTCATGAGATCTCTCCTACCTTCCCTCTGTTCTCTGACATGTGTAAGCTTCAGGCCCACACAACCTAAATCCACACAAACTATCTCACATTTACCACATACCTCTGTGAGCATCATTTAATCACTTATACATTATGGGAGATACAGTCAAATACAGTATCACCTAATATATCATTACACTCTTTATAATTATTCTAATGTACAAAGCTGACACTACTAAGGAAAATAAAAATGAAGTTATTGCAGCATGGTCTGCAGTAATTATTCCATTCTTTTGAAGCTACTAAAAAACCACACATTACAGAGCTTTGCCAAGATTTGATATCTGGGGTTCTTATCAAAATTTAGAATCTGTAATCTATTTATTTAGAAAAAGAAAAAATATAACAAATCAAAAATCTAAAAATGCTACAATATAAGGGAAAATATGTAGCAAGTCTTTCTATATGTAACTTTTGCATACATCTTCATAATGCCCTATTTTCCATCATTTTCTGGTCTGCTTATTCTTTGACTGTTTTTTCAAATAGGAATATTCTATAATGTCTTTCTAGCAAGAGGACATGAAGATAGTTGTCTATAGCATGGTTAATTGAAATTTATTTTGGTAATGCTTTGCAATTTGTAGAACTGTCAAATTTGCGAAAACTATACTTTTCTTTTCTACCTGAGCTGTTGGAAGGACTTTCCACAGATTAACTTTTGGCTCTCTAGATTGCACGTCTTGCTTTTCCTCCATTCCCACATGCTTTCTTTAGTGAGTGTCACAAGACACGTGACAGAGGAGAAGATGGCACAGGAAGATCAAAAAACTGATGAAATAAATCAAAGATGACACAAACAGATGGAGAAATATACCATGTTCTTGGATTGGAACAACCAATGTAGTGAAAATGACTGTATTACCCAAAGCAATCTATGGAATCAATGCAATCCCTGTTAAACTACCAATGGTATTTTTCACAGAACAAGAACAAATAGTTTCACAATTGATATGGAAACACAAAGACCCTAAATAGCCAAAGCAATCTTGAGAAAGAAGAATGGAGCTGAAGGAATCAATCTTCCTGACTTCAGACTGTAATACAAAGCTATAGTCATTATATATGGTACTGGCACAAAGACAGAAATATAGATCAATGGAACAAGATAGAAAGCTCAGAGATAAATCCATGCACCTATGGGCACCTTATCTTTGACAAAAGAGGCAGAAATATACAATGGAGAAAAGACAGTCTCTTCAACAAGAGGTGATGGGAAAACTGGTCAGCCATGTATAAAATAATGAAATTAGGACATTTCCTAATACCACACAAAAAATGAACTCAAAATGTATTAAAGACCTAAATTAAGACTGGAAAATATAAAAGTCTTAGAGGAAAACATAGGCAGAGCATTCTCTGACATAAATCACAGCAAGATCCTCTATGATCCATCTCCTACAGTAATGGAAGTAAAAAAAAATAAATGAATGGGACTTAATTAAACAGTGGATGAACCTAGAGCCTATTATACTGAGTGAAGTTAAGTCAGAAACAGAAAGACAAATATCATATATTAATACATATATGTGGCATCTAGAAGGATAGAACAGATGATTCTACATGCAGGGCAGCAAAGGAGACACACACATAAAGGACAGAATTTTGGACTCAGTGGAGGAAGGAGAGGATGGGATGATTTGAGAGATGGCATTGAAACACACACATTACCATATGTAAAACACATAGTAGGAGTTTGCTATATGAAGTAGGGCACACTGGTGCTCTGTGACAACCTAGAGGGGAGAGATAGTGAGGGAAGTGGGAGGGGGGTTCAAGAGAGAGGACTAATTATGTTGATGTATGGAAGAAACAGCCATCACAATATTGTTAAGTGATTATCCTCCAATTAAAAGAACTGATTAGAATTAAAATGTCTTACTTATGCTGATTCTACCAAAACCTTGACTACATGGTCACTTCACTAAGTGTCTTAGAAAGGATGCTGGGAGGGATTGGGGGCAGGAGGAAAAGGGGACGACTGAGGATGAGGTGGCTGGATGGCATCACTGACTCGATGGACGTGAGTCTGAGTGAACTCCGGGAGTTGGTGATGGACAGAGAGGCCTGGCGTGCTGCGATTCATGGGGTCGCAAAGAGTCGGACACGACTGAGCGACTGAACTGAACTGAACTGATACAAGCGAAGGGCCCTGAAAGCTTAAAATTTACTCTCTCTATTGTAAAATCTATATCTAACAATAGAAATAAAATACAAAATGATCTAAAAATTCTAGTCTGAAACACATGAAATTTAATTCAATATAAGTAAAATCAAATAAGGTCAAAGTATTAATTTCATAAGCATAAGTTAAAAGGTGCACAGCACTAGTTCAGGGGTTTTAGCAGACCTTCATTTTATTAGGAGCCAACAGTATGATGCAAGCATACAAAAAGTATAATAATAGACCACATTAACAGAAATTGTTTCCAGATCATAAAATCTAATAATCCCTTAAAAAGCTGCCTTGGTCAGAAAACAACTGCAATATTATATCCAATTCTGATGACATAATTTAGGAGGCATAGTGACTGATTAGACTGTATCCAGAATAAGCCATTCAAGCTGGCGAAAACAATTTGAATTCATGGCACAAAATGGAGTGGTTAATGAACCTGAGGATATCAGATGGGTACTTAATGGAACAAGATACTACCTCTAAATACTTGAGTTGCTGTCCTACAGAAGAGAGTTTCATACAAAAGTTGTCCTAAACTGTCAAAGTGGACAGGGATAAAACTAATTTGCATTTTATCTCATAGTAAGAAGTCATTTTCTGATAATACAGTTGTTTGCAATGGACTTGGTCATCCCCTGAATGTCTGCAGTAAGTGAAGTATGGAAAATGGAACAAGATATATATGTTGAATAAGGGATTTATGTAATGATAACACTTAGGTGGCACTTATACCTTGCCAGGAATTCTTCTAAACACTTGCAAAGGGTGATGAGCAGGAATAGATGGCTCCCTTGATTTTTCTCTTATATTTTGTGGTTCTGAGAAAGTGATTTTAAAAGATCATTCCTTTGGCTGACACACTAAGACATTGCTATACTTTTTCCCCTAGAAATTCCATTGTCATGCCTATCAACAAGCATTTCTGATTGGAATGAGCCACCTTAGTACTTTTAAAATGTTATACATTCAAGTTCTACTTTTAGGAAGAAGTGGGTCAGAGTTCCCATTACTTTTTATATCATCAGTCTTAGTTTAAGACTTTCATACAATGGGTAGGAGTATAGACTCTGAAGCCAGACTACCTGCATCTCAACTCCCTCACTTGAGCTGTATGTCTTTCTGTGCTTCAGTTTCCTCAACTATAAAATAGGGATAATAATGGGACAACCTAGATAGCATATTCAAAAGCAGAGACATTACTTTGCCGACTAAGGTCCATCTGAGACATTACTTTGCCGACTAAGGTCCATCTAGTCAAGGCTATGGTTTTTCCTGTGGTCGAGTATGGATGTGAGAGTTGGACTGTGAAGAAGGCTGAGAGCCGAAGAATTGATGCTTTTGAACTGTGGTGTTGGAGAAGACTCTTGAGAGTCCCTTGGACTGCAAGGAGATCCAACCAGTCCATTCTGAAGGAGGTCGTCCCTGGGATTTCTTTGGAAGGAATGATGCTAAAGCTGAAACTCCAGTACTTTGGCCACCTCATGTGAAGAGTTGACTCACTGGAAAAGACTCTGATGCTGAGAGGGATTGAGGGCAGGAGGAGAAGGGGATGACCGAGGATGAGATGGCTGGATGGCATCACTGACTCAATGGATGTGAGTCTGAGTGAACTCCGGGAGTTGGTGATGGACAGGGAGGCCTGGAGTGCTGTGATTCATGGGGTCGCCTAGAGTCGGGCACGACTGAGCAACTGAACTGAACTGAACTGAACTGAATGGGACCACTTCATAGGACTGTTTGGGGATGAAATCATTTATTCCATGTCAGCCATTTACAATGGTGTTGGGCACATAGTAAGCATTTCACAATTTGTTTTAAGGTCTTTAAGTTCTGTTTGCTTCCAATGTCTGTCAATAACATCACTTGTTTTTATTTTTCTCTGCATTCATTCATTTCACACATATTTGTAATGAACGCCTAAAACAGAACAGCACTGTTCTAGAACAGAGAATTTAGTTATGGACATGGCAGACATGGTCTCTGACTTCATGAAATTTATAATCTAGCAGATTTTTATGCAGCCAATGTCAAAACGAAGGAAAGACATTTTCTAGTATCTTACCAATCATACTTAATAAAGATAATAAATAGCATTCCCCAAACTTTAATTCTACTAAAATTATTGGCATGTATGTTTGTGTGTTTTCTTTCTTTACCAAATTTTTAAACCAGGACACAAATTAAAAGACAGCAGAGGTCAAATGGCGCTACCCAGGACTTCCCTAGTGGTCCATTGGTTAAGAATCTACTTGCCATGGCAGAAGGCATGGGTTCGATCCTTTGTCCAGAAGATTCCACTTGCCACAGGGCAACTGAGCCCATGCACCACAACAGTTGAACCTGCATGTAGCAGCTACTGAAGCCTGAGCACCCTAGTATGCTCTGCAACAAGAGAAGCCACCACAATGAGAAGACCACATGCCACAACTAGAGATTAGCCCCTGTTTACCAAAGCTAAAAAAAAGCCCGTGCACAGCGATGAAGACCCAGCACAAAGAAAAAGAAAAACAAAAAGAAGAAGAAGAAGAAGCCTTACTACCCAGTCTCTCCATAATCATCAAGTCAGTCTGGTTATTATTATTGTTGTTGTTTTACACTGTGCCTGTCCTTACAGTTATTATCATTATTATTTTCCCAGTAGACGAAAATTTCTGGAAAAGTGAGAATGGAAAGGATTGGGTTCTGTAACTTTCTCCTCGTTGGTGAAGTTCTACCAGAGGATACTGCTAATTTTAAGCAATCAAGTGAACCACTGTGATCTATCAACAGTGAAAGATATGTGAGTAATAGTGAGAACACTGGGGTTTATAGCTTCTTGGTTAACCAAAGTCTTTAGCAAGCTCTCCAAGGGCAATCTCCTTTTTGGTAGAGACCAAATCCTTTCCCAGACTTTAAAACACTGTGGAGTCTTTAAACTATTATTGGCAAGTTGAGGGATTCTGAGGTCTTCTCAAAAAATGTTACATGCTGCTAATTGAACTGTCCTCTGTTAACACTTTAAGTAGAATAAATAGACTTATGTTCCTGGGATTTGAGCTTGGAATTTCTTGGACTTGTGTAAATGTGAAAGCAGCTACTCAGATCTTAGAGTCATTTCCTTTGTATTTCGAGTTCAAACTGGAAGCTCAGTTTCTAAAATGCCTTGGCAAGTTTTTCTTCTCTGAAATTAACACATTCAGTTTAACACCAGTTAATCAAATGTCATATTATTTTTTATGCTATTAACTTTGTTTTGCTACATACCACGAACATGTGTGCTTAACATTAAATTTGAATTAAAGTGCTATTTCAGAAAGAGTTTTTTCCTCTTCTTTCCTTATTTCTTGAGTGAAACCATGGTTTTGTGGCAAAATTACTATGACAAACCTGTGATTTTCATTAAAAATTCTAGTGACATTCTTTCCTAATTATAAGTATAGAGTGAATGGGTCCAAGAATTTGTGTACCAGTTTCAAAATTTCAGCTACACCCTTGTTTTTATCTGTTTGCTCAAGCCAGTTGGATTCTTTGAGGTCTTGAAAGAAACACATTTTCTTTCGATTACTAACAAAAGACTTGTTTAGTGCGTCAATCAAACAAGTCAACCCAATCCAGACCCCAACTTTAGACCACTAATCTACATAGAAAAGGTCTTTTAATTAAANAGTTATTATCATTATTATTTTCCCAGTAGACGAAAATTTCTGGAAAAGTGAGAATGGAAAGGATTGGGTTCTGTAACTTTCTCCTCGTTGGTGAAGTTCTACCAGAGGATACTGCTAATTTTAAGCAATCAAGTGAACCACTGTGATCTATCAACAGTGAAAGATATGTGAGTAATAGTGAGAACACTGGGGTTTATAGCTTCTTGGTTAACCAAAGTCTTTAGCAAGCTCTCCAAGGGCAATCTCCTTTTTGGTAGAGACCAAATCCTTTCCCAGACTTTAAAACACTGTGGAGTCTTTAAACTATTATTGGCAAGTTGAGGGATTCTGAGGTCTTCTCAAAAAATGTTACATGCTGCTAATTGAACTGTCCTCTGTTAACACTTTAAGTAGAATAAATAGACTTATGTTCCTGGGATTTGAGCTTGGAATTTCTTGGACTTGTGTAAATGTGAAAGCAGCTACTCAGATCTTAGAGTCATTTCCTTTGTATTTCGAGTTCAAACTGGAAGCTCAGTTTCTAAAATGCCTTGGCAAGTTTTTCTTCTCTGAAATTAACACATTCAGTTTAACACCAGTTAATCAAATGTCATATTATTTTTTATGCTATTAACTTTGTTTTGCTACATACCACGAACATGTGTGCTTAACATTAAATTTGAATTAAAGTGCTATTTCAGAAAGAGTTTTTTCCTCTTCTTTCCTTATTTCTTGAGTGAAACCATGGTTTTGTGGCAAAATTACTATGACAAACCTGTGATTTTCATTAAAAATTCTAGTGACATTCTTTCCTAATTATAAGTATAGAGTGAATGGGTCCAAGAATTTGTGTACCAGTTTCAAAATTTCAGCTACACCCTTGTTTTTATCTGTTTGCTCAAGCCAGTTGGATTCTTTGAGGTCTTGAAAGAAACACATTTTCTTTCGATTACTAACAAAAGACTTGTTTAGTGCGTCAATCAAACAAGTCAACCCAATCCAGACCCCAACTTTAGACCACTAATCTACATAGAAAAGGTCTTTTAATTAAAAATAGTTATTGTGGTAAAATACACATAACAATAAAAATTTACCATTTTAATCATTTTTTTATAATGCACTTTAGTGCATTAAGTACATTCACTTTTTTGTGCAACTGCCATCACCGCTACCATCTATCTTTAGAACTTTTTCATCTTCCCAAACTGAAGCTCTATCCCCATTAAACAGTAGCTCCCTATTTCCCCTCCTCCCAGCTCCTGGCAACCACCGTTCTACCTCCTGTCTTTATGATTTTGAGTATACTAGGTAATTCATGTTAATGGAAGCATATCATTTTGTGTCTGGATTGCTTCACTTTAGCATAATGGTTTACGCATGTTGTAGTCTGTGTTGGAAGTCTCTTCCTTTTTTAAAGGCCGAGTAATATTCCATTGTATGCATGCCACATTTTGTTTATCCATTCATCTGTCGTTGGACGTGTGGCTGGCTTCGACTTTTGGATATTTCTAATAATGCTGCTCTGAATATGGCTGTACAAATATTTGCCCAGGTCCTTGTTTTCAATTCCTTCAGGTATATACCCAGAAGTGAAATTACTGGGTCATATAGCAATTCTATTTTTAATTTTTTGTGGATCCATAGCAGCCACACTATTTTTTACATTCCGACAGTGCACAGGGTTCCAATTTCTCCTCCCCCTCACCAACACTGGTATTTTCTAAACAGCCATTTTCATAGATATACAGGGTTTTAAATATATATATTGGTATACTATTGTGGCTTTTTATATGTATAAAAGATTATAAAATTGAATATTTATTACTGTATATAAGTGAAAATATCAAATTTCCTAATTATAGGTTCTTATTTTCAAGTTTTATTCAAATACAGTATTCTAATAAATAACACATCTTAAGTGTAACAGAATAACAGGCTCATTGAATTACAATGTCTAAGAAGTTGAAGGAAGAAAAAATAAGACAACAGAAGACCTGTAAACGGAGTTAGAAAACTCATTCCAAGTGGTATTTAAAATGTACCAGTTAATGGTTGAGTGTTTGGGTATTTTTCAAAACACACAGAATATGTTAATGATGATGATACTTTGTGAACTTACATTAAATAAAAGAGAAAAAAACTTAATCACCCACTTTTTTTTTTGAGGTTGGAACGTGTCCAGCAACGTTTGATTTTTGAGTTATATAGTTAAAACTCTGTAGCTGTGGTTTTGCGAACACATTCAGCATATGACAACACATTCCTATGTTTATGCTCTTTTTTCCCCCCCTTGGGCTTTTCACCATTTTCAAGGTTCATTACCCTGACCCGAACTCCCAGTTTTGCCCTGGTAGAAAGTGGATTACTTCATTAGCAATCCAGAAGTGCCAGGTGAAAATCTATCTAACGTCTACCTCTCTGGAACAAATATGTCCAAGTTACTGGTAATATACACATGTGGTATCGTTTTTCTATTATTTGGAACATACAGAACTAAATTAATAACAGTTCTTACAAGACCCTGGGGGTTTGTGTAAAAGAATTTTGATCTCCTTAGGAAGGGCTCACCAGTACTCTCAGGAGAGATGCACTTGACTTTTGACCTCTTTTCAAAGGCACCTGTGTGAGCTTTTAAAATCCACTACCACCAATTATCCACTTTCAACCTGAAGTGTTTAAACCTAGGGCCACATTAACTGAGCTTAGCACATAGCCATGTCATCGTAGACTTCCTGATGTGAGGCGATGTCTTGACATAGTTAAAAGGGAGTTTAGGGATGGGGCATGAGATTAATCAGGTCCTCCTACTGACAGCTTCAAACAAAGAAGCCTTTTAGCCACCTGGTTTGTGTCTCTCACACCTGCATTCAGATTGCTAGGACAAAGCTTTGTACCATCGCCTTGATCTCCATTCTTTTCAGGTACTTGTTTGTGGCTACGTTGCTTCACTTAATGGCTCTTTCCAAAAGACAGTCTAGAAGATACAAATAAACAGCTTCGTCTTTCAGGAAAAGCAGTGCTGGGAGAACTGTAGCCATTTAGAAAATCAGTCCATAATGGGCATTTGAAATACCGTGTATCTTTCTTGAAGATTTTGGAAAGGAGGCCACAGCTCATGGTATATTGGAGTGACAAACATCATTCTTTCTTCTGCCACCATTTTCTTGGAAATTTAAACCAGGGTGAATATAGATTTCTCTCTCCGTGCTTCACATCCCTGTTAGTTGACTTCTTTGGCAGTAAACGTGGCTTTAATTTTAGTCTCTGAGCTTATTAAATTTTTAAATTTTTTACTTATGGTGCAAAAGACTTAAGCATGATAGTACTAAGTTATTCTAGCATACCAGGAGAGTATCTCTGTGAAAGTTAAGATTCCAGTTGTCTAGCACAGCCTGTTAGCCTTCATACACTGCAGAGTTTCAACAACAGCCTGTGTCTGCATTGTTCACTGTAACCAAGTAATGCAGAAATATTAGAGGCCTAGTTGACTTCATATTCTATGCCTGGTTTAAATCACTGATGTTGTAAGATCTGGCCATGGACTAAAAAAAATTCCAAATGTTTTCTGGTTCTCGTTTTTGATTTTTTTTCATATGAAAAGTAAAACCATACAGGATTTCTTGATTGCACAATGAAGCACAGTTTCAGGGCCATGCTAATAATTTATCCCAGTTTAGCCTTAACGGAGTTATGCAATGGCTATTTCAGATATACTCATCCAAGCCATTTGATCTCAAGGTTCAAGAGTCATTTTGCTGAATAAAGAGTGGAGTCTGTTCTTCAGCATGTGTTTCGCAGGTAGGGCAACCTGCTACTCTCACATGGAGAAGTGAATTTCTTTAAATTTCTGTTTTCCACTCTTATCTGCTGCTGCTGCTGCTGCTAAGTTGCTTCAGTCGTGTCCGACTCTGTGCGACCCCATTTCCCCAATAGCTATCTGGTGCTATATCAATAGTAACTCTGTATTAATAATAAGAACAGCAACCAGACACAATAACAACAAGGAATAACACACACAGTATGCATTGGTGCCAGGTATTATGCTAAAGATTGCATGTGTTTCAGCTCAGGCACTTCTAAAAGTAACCCTTTGAGAGAGATAAAATATGCAGTTGAGTAATGAGGAAACTAAGGCCCACGGAGGAAAGTGGCCCAAAGTCACACATCTCTTAAGAGGGAGAAGCAGGTTCTGAACCCTGCATTCTGATTCTAGAATCCATGCTCTTAATTAGAGGAATGTCAGAAAATTCCTATACCTATGCTAACTAGCATATCCACATTTTATATTTAAGAAATTAGAACAAGGGGCAACTGCTAGAGATTGTAGGGAAGAGTTTGGAGGATTCTTATTTTCTAGTCTTGATTTTGTATGAAGTGAGGAGAAAGGAATGTGATGCTCCCTCCTACCCCACATGCAGCCTTGATGATAACAGAAGTTCCTTTCTAATACCGTGAACTTGAATTAATAGATGTGAAATAATCATTTCCTTTCCACTGATTTTGGAAACATTGGTTTCTCAAGTCTTCTATTGGAATGTAAGTGGTGTTATAAAAAGGTTGCCAGGGTGATGTTTGCAGATTGATGACAACTATTTATAGTTTTATAGTGGTTTTAAGTTGGTGATCTATCTTCTTTTCAGTTAAGGTCTCCCATCTCAGAAAGTGGGAGGAGCCCGCACCGCCTGGGGGAGGCTGCCGAGAAGAAAACAGGTTCCGCACATGTGCGTTAATGTCGATCTGTTTTCAATTTTTAGGCCTGGGCTCAGACCTTTCTACCTCTGTTTCACAAAGAAAATGTGGTGGGAGAGGCACTTCCAGTAACAAACAGGTGTACCATGTCTGAGGCAGATTTGCCCAGTGACACACTCTTTGTGGTGGAGTTTTTGTGCAGACACAAATGGGTATCAAATGGACACTATGCTGCTGCTGCTGCTGCTCCTGCTAAGTCGCTTAAGTCGTGTCCGACTCTGTGTGACCCCGTAGATGGCAGCCCATCAGGCTCCCCAGTCCCTAGGATTCTCCAGGCAACAACACGGAGCGGGTTGCCATTTCCTTCTCCAGTGCATGAAAGTGAAAACTGAAAGTGAACTCGCTCAGTTGTGTCCGACTCTTAGTGACCCCATGGACTGCAGCCCACCAGGCTCCCCCGTCCATGGGATTTTCCAGGCAAGAGTACTGAAGTGGGTTGCCATTGCCTTCTCCGAATGGACACTATAGAGGTCACCAAAATGATACTTCAGGAAGCCAGAGGGGAAGGGAGACAATTGCCATTTCAGTCCTGCTGTAGATTGAAATCAGCATCAGATTTGTTCCCCAAATCTTCCTTTGCATGCCATGCTCCCCACTTCCCATTAGCAAATTAACAAGCCAAGAAAGGAGTTTAGAAACCAAAGCTGGAAAGACCTCAAGGTCAAGTCCTCCATTCTTTGTCAAGCCAGGGTCAGCCTCCTTACCCCCTGAGCCCTTTCTAGTTCTTCCTCTACTTGAAATTTCTCAAGCCTACATTTTCCTTTCTTTTCCTTTATCACGTTACTTCTAGTTACAATCTCTTTTGTCATGCCAGCTAATTCACCTCTGTCCTTTGCAGATGACTATACCATCTTTAGTCTCTCCTTCGATTTCATTCTTTTATCTTCCCTCCTAGTAAGTCTAGCCCTTTGGCTATCCAGTAATTCTTTTTGACTTGCTCCGAACTCTACACACTGTTCATCTTTCTCCCTGTGAGGTCCCCAAAGCTTGAATGGACCCTCCTGAGTGTGGTTTCACCTGGACTGTGTAAGGAAGCCAGTATTATCTCTCTTTCTTAATATGGACTAATTTTACCTGCATTTTCAAAAAGTGCTCTAAGAGTTTACTTTTGCTATGAGATTGCCATTATAGAGAGGAATCTTATTTAATTATTTATAATATTTCATCTGTGCCTGGAAGTATCAGTTCAGTTCAGTTCAGTCACTCAGTCGTGTCGGACTCTTTGCGACCCCATGAATTGCAGCACACCAGGCCTCCCTGTCCAACACCAACTCCCGGAGATCTTCATGACCTGGATAATCACGATGGTATGATCACTCATCTAGAGCCAGACGTCCTGGAATGTGAAGTCAAGTGGGCCTTAGAAAGCATCACTAGGAACTAAGCTAGTGGAGGTGATGGAGTTCCAGTTGAGCTATTCCAAATCCTGAAAGATGATGCTGTGAAAGTGCTGCACTCAATATGCCAGCAAATTTGGAAAACTCAGCAGTGGCCACAGAACTGGAAAAGGTCAGTTTTTTATTCCAGTCCCAAAGAAAAGCAATGCCAAAGAATACTCAAACTACCACACAATTGCACTCATCTCACACACTAGTAAAGTAATGCTCAAAATTCTCCAAGCCAGGCTTCAGCAATACATGAACCGTGAACTTCCAGATGTTCAAGCTGGTTTTAGAAAAGGCAGAGGAACCAGAGATCAAATTGCCAACATCTGCTGGATCATGGAAAAAGCAAGAGAGTTCCAGAAAAACATCTATTTCTGCTTTATTGACTATGCCAAAGCCTTTGACTGTGTGGATCACAATAAACTGTGGAAAATTCTGAGAGAGATGGGAATACCAGACCACCTGACCTGCCTGTTGAGAAATCTGTATGCAGGTCAAGAAGCAACAGTTAGAACTGGACATGGAACAACAGACTGGTTCCAAATAGGAAAAGAAGTACGTCAAGGCTGTATGTATATTGTCACCCTGCTTATTTAACTTATATTGCAGAATACATCATGAGAAATGCTATACTACTCTCTAAATCAGCACTGTCCTATAGAAATGGATAGTAATTTTAAAAAATGGACACNTTCCAAATAGGAAAAGGAGTACGTCAAGGCTGTATATTGTCACCCTGCTTATTTAACTTATATGCAGAGTACATCATGAGAAGTGCTGGGCTGGAGGAAGCACAAGCTGGAATCAAGATTGCTGAGAGAAATATGAATAACCTCAGATATGCAGATGACACTACCCTTATGGCAGAATATGAAGAGGAACTAAAAAGCCTCTTAATGAAAGTGAAAGAGGAGAGTGAAAAAGTTGACTTAAAGTTCAACATTCAGAAAACGAAGATCATAGCATCTGGTCCCATCAGTTCATGGGAAATAGATGGGAAAACAGTGGAAACAGTGGCTGACTTTATTTTCGGGGGCTCCAAAATCACTGCAGATGGTGGTTGCAGCCATGAAATTAAAAGATGCTTACTTTATGATCAACCTAGACAGCATATTAAAAAGCAGAGATATTATTTTGTCAACAAAGGTCCATCTAGTCAAGACTATGATTTTTCCAGTAGTCATGTATGGATGTGAGAGTTGGACTATAAAGAAGGCTGAACACCGAAATATCGATGCTTTTTGAACTGTGTTGTTGGAGAAGACTCTTGAGAGTCCCTTGGACTGCAAAGAGATCCAACCAGTCCATTCTGAAGGAGATCAGTCCTGGGTGTTTTTGGAAGGAATGATGCTAAAGCTGAAACTTCAGTACTTGGCCACCTCATGCGAAGAGTTGACTCATTGGGAAAGACTCTGATGCTGGGAGGGACTGGGGGCAGGAGGAGAAGGGGACGACAGAGGATGGGTGACTGGATGGCATACCGAAAGGATGGACTTGAGTTTAAGTGTCTCCAGGAGTTAGTGATGGACAGGGAAGCCTGGTGTGCTGCAATTCATGGGGTCACAAAGAGTCGGACACGACTGAGCGACTGAACTGAACTGAGTCTCTTTTCTCATGTTACCTGGACTTTAAGCTTGCTGTGTTTTCTGGGTCTTTATAATCTAAAGTTTTGTGAAAGCAAGAAGACTTTGCTGACTCCTTTCCTTCCATCAAGCCGTTACGTTCCCATAGGCATTTGAAAAAATCTCATCTCCCGGCTTCTATTCATGGCATGACCATCTTCACAAATGCTTTCATCTGCCACCAAAGCTTCAATTCTCATTTCTATTTGAGAGACATTTAATCTAAATTTCCAGCCCTGACCTGCCTTTACAATGATCTGCTGGATATTTCCTCATGTAGATCCTCTCTTCTCTGGCTCCTCTTACCCCTTCATATCAATCATAAAGCTAATAGTTCAGCTAAGAATCTTGCAGTGATCATCATTCTGTTCTTTTTTCTCCAACTATCCTCTGCTTACACTTAATAACTAGTTCTGTACCACAGGGACTTACCTGATGACTCAGACAGTAAGGAATCTGCCTGCAATTCAGGAAACCCGAATTCAATCCCTGGGTCAGGAATATTCCCTGGAGAAGGGGATGGCAACCCATCCAGCATTCTTGCCTGGAGAGTCCCATGGACAGAAGAGCCTAGCAGGCTACAGTCCATGGTGTCGCAAAGAGTCGGACATGACTGAGCGACTAACACTTTCACTTGTTTTCATACCACAGAGAATCTTATATCTCCATTCCTGTAATCCTATACACTCTGCCTTCTGCGTTCAGTGCTGCTTCTTTGGGGCCGGTAATAACCTCTTTAAACACTGGACTTTGGCCATAGCTTTTTCATTACTTTCTCCAACATTGCATCTCCAAGCCTTTTCTACTACAGTTTAAAAACCTGCTTGTAACAGGGTTAGCTCTCTGAAATAAAATCTGCTCGAGTAACCTCTTGTCACCATGCTCTATGTCCCGCCGGAATCTTCAGAGTTGTGAATCATCTGTAGAATAAAATACAGACTCCTGAATGTGTCTTTCAAAGCCCTCCCTAGTCTGACTCTACCTTCATTTTAGCTTCATCTCTTGGTTCACTTTCAGTCACTCTGAGTGCTAAGTCACTTCAGTCGTGTCTGGCTCTTTGTGATCCTATGGACCGTAGCCCGCCAGGCTCCTCTGTCCATGGAATTCTCCAGGCAGGAATACTGGAGTGGGTTGCCATTTCCTCTCCCAGGGGAGTTTCCTGACCAAGAGATTGAACCCGTGTCTCTTACATCTCCTGCATTCGCAGAAGGGCTCTTTACCACTAGTGCCACCTGGGAAGCCCTCAGTCATTCTGCTGCTACTAAGTCGCTTCAGTCGTGTCCGACTCTGTGCGACCCCATAGATGGCCTCCTATCAGGCTCCTCTGTCCCTGGGATTCTCCAGGCAAGAACACTGGAGTGGGTTGCCATTTCCTTCTCCAATGCAGGAAAGTGAAAGTGAAGTCCCTCAGTCATGTCTGACTTTTAGCGACCTCATGGACTGCAGCCTACCAGGATCCTCCGTCCATGGGATTTTCCAGGCAAGAGTACTAGGCTTCAGTAATTTCAGAACTACTTATTCTTTCTACAGCACGTCTGTTTCTGTGCCTGTGTTCAAGATTTTATATCCTCCTGAAATGACTCTCATTTTCAGTGAAATCAAATTCTTATATATGCTTGAAGCTCCAAGCACAAATATTTCCTTGATCTTCCTTTCAGATTCTGAAAATGACTGTCAGTCAATTGTTCATTTCTTGGAGTTATTATTTTCTTGAACCATATATATCATGCTTTGTATTAATATATGAAAAGTTACATGTTCTTCCCTCCCCCCACACTGGAATATAAGCTCTTGGATAGCGGTGATTAATGCATTATTAATCTATGATCACTGTCCCACCTCTAAATATCAGGCATATATGTAACAATTGCTCATTAATTTAAAATTTTTTATCATTTTAAAATTAATTAATTAATTAACCTTCTTCCATATTGAGAGGCATGTGGAATCTTAGTTCCCTGACTAGGGGGTGAAGCAGTGCCCCTTGCAGTGCAAGGGAGGAGTCTTAACCACTGGACTTCAAGGGAAGTCCAAACTTTTATTGAATTGAAGTTTTGTGGGAAAAAGTACTCTGAAATGTTGTTAACACTTAAAAATTAATAATATATGAGGAAAATTCAGTTCAGTTCAGTTCATTCAGTTTAGTCGCTCAGTCGTGTCCAACTCTTTGNTTGCTTCCTGACCTGCATACAGATTTCTCAAGAGGTAGGTCAGGTGGTTTGGTATTCCCAACTCTTTCAAAATTTTCCACAGTTTATTGTGATCCACACAGTCAAAGGCTTTGGCATAGTCAATAAAGCAGAAATAGATGTCTTTCTGGAACTCTCTTGCTTTTTCCATTATCCAGTGGATGTTGGCAGTTTGATCTGTTTCCTCTGCCTTCCACCTAAATATGTAATTTCAAAACCTCCTTGTTGTTGTTCAGTTGCACAGTTGTGTCTAATTTTTTGCAACCCTATGGACTGCTGCGCACCAGGCTTCCCTGTCCTTCACCATCTCCCAGCGTTTGCTCAAACTCATGTTTGAGTGGGTGATGACATCCAACCATCTCATCCTCTGTTACCCTTTTCAAAATCTTTGATAATATCTATTATTCATATTAAATATAATGAATTGGGAAGCCAAATACATTTAATTTTGTCAATCTGTGCTAGATACTGTAAAGAGCTAGGAAAATGTTACAAAGTTTGGAGAGCATATTTTTCAGTAGTAGGTTCAATGACATATAACAGAAAAATTTGAATAACAGGGATTTAAGGCGAAATCATACCTCTCATGTGAAAGAAACACAGACAGAGCCAAACTGGACTAACAAAATAATTTTCAAAAGTATTCAGCTCCTTCCAGCTTCCTCTCTCCCATCCCTGGGGTGTGGTCCTTGACTACAGTTTCAAGGAGGCTGTCTTGCTCTCTCAGCAGCAGGATGAGCACAGAATGAAAAAGGAATTTCTTCTCTCCTTGAAGGGAACTTCCATGAATCGTACATAACATCTCTATTTCCATTCATCAGCCAGAACTCCATAATCACCAACTGTGGTAGATGGAATGGCTCTCCTAAAATGTCTACCCCCAATTCCTGCAATATGTGACTGCTGCTGCTGCTGCTGCTGCTGCTGATCAGTCGCTTCAGTCATGTCCGACTCTGTGCGACCCCATAGATGGAAGCCCACCAGGCTCCCCCATCCCTGGGATTCTCCGGGCTAGAATACTGGAGTGGGTTGCCATTTCCTTCTCCAGTGCGTGAAAGTGAAAAGTGAAAGGGAAGTCGCTCAGTCGTGTTCGACTCTTAGTGACTCCATGGACTGCATCCCACCAGGCTCTGCCGCCCATGGGACTTTCCAGGCAAGAGTACTGGAGTGGGGCACCATCGCCTTCTCCACAATATGTGACTATGTTAAATTAAATGGCAAATGGGACTTTGCCAATGTAATTAAAGTTACATATCTTAAAATAGGGAGATTATTCAGGTGGGGCCAACTTAATCATGTGAGCCTGTAAAAAATGGAGCACTTTCTCCAGCTGGAGGCAAAAGCAGACCAGGGTATAAGGCAAATCAGACATTCCCAGCATGGTTCTAAACACAACACCTCTATTGGCCCTGAGATGTAGGGACGCACACGCAATGACCAGTGAGAGGCCTCAAGGTGCAAAGAGCAGCCTGAAGCTGACGGCAGGCAAGGAAACAGGGTTCTGGTCCTACAAAACCAAGGAATTAGATTCTGCCAACAACCTGAGTGAGTCTGGGTATGAATCCTTCCCCAAAGCCTTTCAAATGAGAACAGTCATTGTGACATCTTAATTTTTGCATTTTAAAACCTGGAGTAGAGAAACCAAGCTAATCCAGACTTCTGAACTGCAGAACCAGGATGTAACAAATTTGTGTTATTCCCAGCTACTAAATTTGTGCCAATTTGTTATAACAGCCATTAAAAGCTAATATACCTGGTCACACCCAGCAGCAATAAAGGTTGGGAAATATGATCTTTCTTCTAACTATATGGCAGTATGTGCCACTGAAAACTCTGGGCCAGTTTGAAGAAGAATGGGGAGAATATGTATTTGTTCAACAGCTAGTGTCTACCATAGAAGAAGAGCAGTTTGAATTAATGAAAAAGGAATAAAATAGACTTAGTATTTTAAGCATAAAATGTAATAGAAGCAAAAGTAAATGAATATAACTATCAAAGAAGTTCAAAATTATTAGGGATCTTCCAAAATAGCAAACTCTTTACTTCTGATTTTGCCACTGAATGTGCTGTGCCTTTACAACTGAAATACAAGGTGATACTTATATAGTCAAAACCCTCTCAATCCCTTATCTACAAAACTGGCAATTAGTTAATAATTTTCTTAAAAGTCAATTACATTGGGAATCATAATTAAAATTATGTGCCTTAAAGATTCTATTTTAACTTAAAACATAAGTTTACCTTCATAAGCAAATGTTTTTATGTAGAGTCTAAGCCATTATTTGAATGTATGGTAAATAATAGTTTTATTACACTTGTTCTAAAATCCCCAGTTTGAGTTTCTTTAAAATAAAGCAAAAACTTAAACTTTCAATGCAATTTAAGCACATAATTGCCATGGTCCAGCTCCCACAGGATCCAGGGAAACCCGAAGGAGAAATGGCTTCGGCGATTGCAATTGATTTAGAGAGACAGATAAGGAAAGAATGTTGTAGATAAGAAAATAGAGGAGAGAAGAAAAGAGGCTGATGTTCCTTGGTTTATACAGAAAATCAATAAAGTCTCAAGACAAGAGACTTGCACCCTCTACGTAAAGCCACAGGTGCCCTCCCGATCTCCCGAGGGAGTGAAGACGCAGGGCGCCTTCCCATTCAGGTCTTAGAAACCCAGGCAAATAAGTAGACATGGCGGACCTCTGTACTCCAGATGGGAATTAGCCAGAAAGAGAGAGTAAGAAGAGAAAATGATTGACACAGGGAGATCAAGCTGCTTCAATGAGCGAGATCCAAAAGCTTTATTTTTCAAAAGGTACTTAGATACTTTTTTTGTACACAGAGGGAAATGAAAGATGCAAGATCATACAGAGTCAGCCCAAACATTCCAGCAGTTTTGCCCTTATCGAAACCAGGATTTTCTGGTATACCTTTCCCACAAATGATGTTGTGTACAGTATCTTCTGGCCTTGGAGGCCTGTGAACATTTTATGACCCTCTTTTAATAGAGGCTGCTCAACCAGAAAACTTATTTTCCGTCAAAGTGTTTTTTCTTTATATTTTTAATCTATGTCAGCCTCAGGAAATGCCAAACAGAGTTACGTTTTTCACAGAGCAAAGGTGCAGTGAGTTACAAGAAAGAATCAATTAGCTCAAAAGTCTGATATGGTTAAATTCAAGGCTATACTTGTTTTTCTTACATTCTCACTATGTTAACTAATGCATTCCCAGGTGCACAGTGGATAAGAGATATGGGAACTTAGCAACAAGCATTGGCCCAATAATGAAATCCTACATCAGCACTACTCTAATAACTTTTAACTCTTTGTAAGGCTCTATGTTTTAGGCTTTCCATGCCTCTTACAGTTGGGAGGCTATAAATAATCATATGCATAGCTGCAAGAGTCTGGATATACCTGCTAAGCAAGCCAGAATGCTAACAGAGGGGGTTTGATTTGAAATATTCCTCTCATGTCCAGGAGACTTATTACCTATAGCCCTAAGTTGATTTTCTCCAGAGAAAGGAGGTCACGGTTAGCCCCCTGTTAATGTCAGTGGAGTTGGTGAAAGTCATGAAACAGTAAAACAGACAGATTCTGGTTTTGGGGTAGATGCTCAAGAAAGCCTAGGGAGCCCCTTAAGTTCTGAAGCCTTGCTTAACAGTTCTCTTCCACATGATTTTGTCATGGGTGGGATTGCCCGTGGTGGCTCCTGGCACATAATCTTTCTAAAGTTTGTTTAGAAACCTATCTCTTCCGCAAGTAATTCATTATCATTCCTTTTAGCTACATTACCCATGTGTTTCTCAAAAGACTATTCAACTGTTTTCTACAACTTTCATTTTTGCACACATTTCACCAGTGTGCATATTTATTAAAACACACAGTTCCAGCAATAAGTACTATTTGCATGTACAGATTTGGCTGTAGACGAATGAGAAAGAAGTGAAGGAGATATCCGAGACTGTACCTGGTGCTCAGACCTTCTCAGTGGAGTAGGCGTAAGGCAGAATATTTGCAGAGACAATAGAGAGCAACTCAATTAGGTGAGTCAGTTAAAAAGAGGATAAGAAGATTTAAGTTTTTCACTATCCCTACAGAAAAACATTAAATTGTATTTCTACCTATGGATTCAAATTCTAGCTTCATTGAGAGCTTTGAACTATATATCCGTCAAGTAAGTAGAATCATCAAGCAGTTCTCATACTCAAGAAACTGTTATGGCCAAAAAAAGAAAAATCATACCATTTCCCACTTTCTTTGGAAAAAGCTCTTGTTCCTTTGTGAGCCCTAGAAGTCAAGTAGAGTTTTAAATAAGAGGTGTGGTGGAGGAGAACTCAGAAAGAAAGAAAGGTGCTTATTTGTCAAAATGGAGTCAGGTGGGACACAGGGAGACGTGTAAGAGGGAGGGAGCAGGGTGAGACCCTATTCTATAAACATTCTTGTCTTCTGAAATGGCAACTTTAATACAAATTTCTGAAGAGGACAAATAAACATTTTCTAGTAAAACAATTGAAAATTCACCCTCATCAACTAAACTTTATCTGCTTGAGAGTTTCCATTATGTCCTGACCTCCCAAAGTGATTTCCTGCTTTAAAACAAGTTGTACTTTCATTTGAGAATGATTGGTTTCCAGCACCACGCTTCAAATTTCCTTCACTGAATTAGTCTAATAGCTTTAATCTTTCTAATTTAATTTATAAAAATCTTGATGGCAAAATTTCAACACTAAAAAATTTTAAATAAAAAATTAAATATGACTTTTCATTCCAAGAAAATTATTTTCCTTTTAAACTTCTATACTAGGGTTTTGTCTATATGCATACAGAGTTTTGATATAGTTGTAAACACAATGTATATGTTTATTATATTATTCTTTTTACATTTGACATTATGTGAAAAACATTCTTCCATGTTTGTTAAATAGTTTTTATAATTATCATCTCAGGAATTTCTAACCAAAATAAGATATGTTTCATCATAGGAATGAAATTCTCTGTATCATTACCTTGACCATCTTATTACAACATGCAGATAATTGTTCCTTAGCTATACACTGACAGTAATAGCACGGTTTAAAGTTAGGGCTTTGAAATCAGGCATGTTTTGCTTTGAATCTGGGTTCTGTCCTGTAGAAGTTATGTGACTTTGGGTACCTGAAGTTGCCATTTGTAATTTTAGGGAAAAATAGTATTTAAGTCACAGAAAATTGCAAAGATTGAGTAAAATAATGTATATAAAGCACCTGATCACAATAGCTGACACAGTATTTAACAAATGATAGTTATTGTGAGATAATTAGTGTCTGCTCTGTTTAAACACTATATATATTTCTCACCTTTGGGGCTTCTCAAGTGGCTCAGTGGAAAGCAATTCACCTGTCAATGCAGGAGATGCAAAAGACATGGGTTCAATTCCTGGCTTGGGAAGATTCCCTGGAAATGGAAATAGCAACCCACTCCAGCATGCATGCCTGGAAAATTCCCTGGACAGAGGAGCCTGGCAGGCTACAATCCATGGAGTTACGAAGAGTCGGACATGATTGAGCATGCACGCAAACACTTCCCTCATTTATAATACTTCCTAACTGAAAAATAACAACTGAGAGAGAGGAGACCTACACTAAACCCTCCTCACAACCCATTCCTCACCACATTTGCCCTTGATGTTGTACACCTGCTACTACCCTACTCACTGGCTCAGCACCAGCTATTTTGTGTTACTGTTTATTTTCATCAGAACAAGCCATATCTCTTCAAATAAACTGTAAGCTATCCAAGACCAGGATAATACTGTGTCTCTTTGTGGCTCAACAAGAAGATGTCATCACTTTCAGTCTGCTCCATCTCCAAAGCAATGTCTTTGTCCAATATTTCCACATTGCCCTGGGTACTGGCTTTGCTTCTAATTTGGCTCATTTCCTTACATTTTCTAACTGGACTTTATAGTTTTGACTTCTTTTCCTTGGCCTAGCTTTGCACATCTTCGAAATTAATGTTAAGAACATTTGGATTTAAAAAGAAGAGATGGTGGAAACGGAGCTGGAAGAGAAATAGAGTACTTCAAGCACTGAATGGATAAGTAAATTTAAAACATTTGTTTAAACTTGTTTTCCATTGTATTTATTTACTGTTACAAATCCTTTACTAAAGGAGTCTTAAACACAAGCGTATTTGAAAAAAGAGGTTATTTTAAACATATGTGCAGGCATTGTCCAAAACTATGCAGTAAGCCCTAGCCCCAGAATCAGCCAATTTCACTAAGTTTGGCAGGTTTCAAAACTGATTTTTATGACAGGGCCCAGTGGAATCACAAACTTCATTGTATCAGACAGGTTTATCTCTGAAGTCCCACACAAGCCAAACTCCACTGACACAAAGATTGAAAGACACCCATTTTGATGACCACAGGAAAGTCAAATGAAATTCAGGCAGAATAGCTCCACCGTACATTCATATCTGAGACCTGAAAATATCATCAGTCATGTGTCAAACTTAATGCTGGCAAGGATTTCGCTTTATTCTGCTGTTGCCAAATCAAAAGTTATTACTCTTTAACTTGCTGGGTCCTCAACATACCACAGCTTATAGCAGGAAAATATCTAGTGGACCACTATTCAGGCACTAGAGGCATAGAATATAAAATCACAAGTGTTGAGCAGGGATCGTGTGAAATCTCAGCATCATTTAAACCTAATTACACTTATGAGTTATAGATGGTTTCTAAACTGATGAAAGCTTTGTGGTAGAGTTTTCTTAGGACAAAAATAATATCTGATTAAAATTGAATTTGTAAAACTCAACCTCATAAACTTATGCTATGGTAAACCACAGACCAAAGACATTCCCTGAAATAAAGGCTCCTCATGTTTTGCAGGGCAGAGCATTGGAGATACCCAATCAGAGCATTGTGAGGGAGGGACACTCATTATACAATATCCATAACTTTCACGGTTAGTGTCTATGTAAGTAAAAGTCTGATCCATGGATGAAACGATTATAAACTAAGGAAAGGCCAATCGCAAGTGAGAAATAAAAGATTATTTCTAAAAAGAGGAGGAACGTTCATGAGCCTCTTCTCGAGCCAGAATTGTTTGAAGTAGCGTTCACTTGGAATTCCCTTTTCCCCTGTTGAACCCCTACCTTTGCTTCCGACATACTCTCCGGTCACCTCTTCCATAAATCCTTGCCTGGTGATACCAGCTCATGGCTCTCCCATTAGAGCCAGGCTATCACAGGCTCCTGAGCGAGGTGTCTCTCCCCTGTTAAATTCCCGGCTTCCAGGGGGCAGAGAGTGAGTGAAGTCACTCAGTCGTGTCAGACTCTTTGTGACCCCATGGACGGTAGCCTACCAGGCTCCTCTGTCCATGGGATTTTCCAGACAAGAGGGGGCAGAGAAATCGCCTGTAATCTTTAGATGCCCCTACCTGGCGCCTAGCATAATGCCTCCTAAGTGGGAGGGACATAATTTGAACTGACTCCTATCTGATGGGGCTCTCCTACGCACAGTCCAGCAGATGGCAGCAGTGCTTGCCTCCAGCAGAGGCTGTGGGGCTCTTCTCAACGTTCTGACCTCCACTCAGTAATGAAAGCACAGCTGCATTTTCTTCTTTCTCCTTCATCCATGGCTGAGCCATCCACTCATGAACGTTATTTCACAGCACTGTGCACGACAACAATGTATGAGTCCTGGATTTGCAACTATGTAATTACCTGAAAATGGAGGTAGAAATTTTGAAATTTAATAATCCCCATTCCCCCTCCTCCCACTAACACACACACTTTGAAACACATGGGATAATTGTTATTAACATAATAGATCACACATATGTGACGAGTTAAGTGTGTGGTGGATCTGTCCGCCCTTCCTCTTGTTTCCAGCTGGGGAGACTTTAGCTATAATTGCAGAAACCAGTTAGTCTTGTGTTCCACCCCGACTTATCCCTCCTTAAGGGAGGAGAATTAATTGGTCTAATTGGTGGATGGGGGGAGAAGTCACTGAGCAAGTTTACTCAGGCTTTTCCTTGTTTTCTCTCTTTCTGGAGTCATTTATGCAAGGACTCTGCCTTCCCTGTCCGCTCCATATCATATGTGGTGAACATCCTGATCCAGGAGGGAGGTCTGTGTTATCAAGCATTGCTTACACCAGATGAGTAAGTGTGTCTAATAGTGGGGCAGTGTTAGGAAGGATGGGGCGCCCAGGCGGCTCAGTGGTAAAGAATCTGCCTGCCAACGAAGGAGACACAGGAGACTTGCGTTCGACCCCCGGGTCTTGAAGATCCCCTGGAGGAGGAAATGGCAACCCATTCCAGTATTCTTGACTGGGAAATCTCATAGACAGAGGAGCCTGGCATGCGACCTCCATGGGGTTGCCAAAGGTTCCGACATGATTGAGTGACTGAACATGCATCCACCTTAGAAAGGATACTGTGGCTGCGAATCGAAGTGCTTTCTTCAGACCAAATTTTGATTAGTAATAAAGCTGGCATTTTTTATCTACATCTATCTGACACGTTAGTCTACCCTCATAAAGCTGAAAAGAGTATTTTATTTTGTTGTTCAGTCACTCATTCGTGTCTCTTTGTGACTTCATGGACTGCAGCACACCAGACGTTCCTGGAGAAGGGAATGGCAAACCACTTCAGTATTCTTGCCTTGAGAGCCCGATAAACAGTATGAAAAAGCATTTTATTTGGAGCGCCCCAAAACCTCAGCTTTACTTTTTAAAGCTTAATCAAAATTAGAAATTTACCCTCACTTTTTCATATCTAAATATTTCTCCTATTTTACAGCCAACATTTAAAGTAATGTTCTTTAAGATGTAGTTCAATAATTAGTTGCCTTATCAAATGCTGGAATTAAGTAATATTTCATTTTAAAAATAAGCCCTTGAAGACTATTCTTTTTTTACTACGAATAATTGGCAGCAAAATCAGTGGACATAAGCAACTAGTCTTTGCAACACAGTAATTTTATGTAGACCTGACATCTCATCACCCTCCTCTACCTTCCTCCAGCTGGGCAAATTTTCATTCCTTCTGCCATACTTTAAATATTTGGTTAACCAATTGGAACAAAGCATGCTCATTGACCTCACTGAATAAAATGCTCAAAAGCATTTTGCTTTCTTGACTAGCCAAGTCTTATAGCTTTGTAAATGCTCTATTTCTTAATGAGGACTTGAGCAACTAATTACTTCAAGGCCCTAGAGTCGTCTTCAAAATCCTCAAAATAAACCTTGATGTTTTTAGTTGCTAATCAGCTACAGCTGAAGGGAAAGTTCAGAAGTGCTAATGAGAAGGGCTAATGATGTGTACATGTTTATTTCAAAGCCCCAAATGCTCCCTTTTTATCCTAAAATTAGCATAATCATTAACCAATCTGAAGTCAAGACTCAAACAGCAACATTTGTAGCCTCATCACTCCCCTCTCAAAAACTCTTAGAGTAGGGAATGTTATGAACTATCAATAGAAATGCCGAGTTTACACTGTTTCCTCTTATCTCAGTAGTCTTCCTTTCACCCTGGTTCTTCTTTTCTATTTTGAGAATCTTATATGCGTAGAATGGGATTAACCAAAATCTATCTGTTTGTGTCATATTCTCATCGTTAGTATTCATGATATGGTTATATTTTGTTAGTTATTCTATTTATAATCTGTCTCTTATACACATCTNACACTGTTTCCTCTTATCTCAGTAGTCTTCCTTTCACCCTGGTTCTTCTTTTCTATTTTGAGAATCTTATACGCGTAGACTGGGATTAACCAATATCTATCTGTTTGTGTCATATTCTCATCGTTAGTATTCATGATATGGTTATATTTTGTTAGTTATTCTATTTATAATTTTAATAATAGGATAACTACGGATCATCCTACCACTCACAACAAACAAAGATCCCTGTCCTTAAAGGTATATTCAAAGATTATTTTCTAGTGAGAGCAAAGAAACTAAATAAAAATTTAATTTTTAAGTAAATATACTCAAATATAAATACTATGAAACACACACACACAACACAAAGCAGAGGAAGATAGGCAGATAGGAAATGCCAAAGATGGGAGACATGCTACATAAGGTGGTCATGGTAGGCTTCATTTAGAAGGTGAAATTTAGTCAAAACTTAAAGGAGACAAAAGTGTTGTCGATTCAGATATCTGGAGAAAGAACATTCCAGGTAAAAGGAATATCCAAATGAAAGATCTCAAGATAGGAGCTGCTGCTGCTGCTGCTAAGTCACTTCAGTCGTGTCTGACTGTGTGTGATCCCATAGATGACAGTTCCTCGCAAAAGTGAGGAAGAACAAAGAACCTGCTGTGATTGTAGGAGACTGAACAAGGGAGTAGGAGGAGTCAGAGAAAAAATGGAGGGTCTTAGACTTGTAGCCATCGTCTGGACTACAGTTTTTACTCTTGAGTACAAAAGGGAGCTATGTCAGGATTTAAGGAGACAAGTACCACCTATCGCTGTATGGTCCAAGTTTTAAGAAGCTCACACTGGTTTATTTGTTGACAATAGACTCTGAGAAGATTGAGGATAGTAGGGAAACTAATTTAGAGATTCTAGTGACTCAGTGGAAGGGATGAGAAATGTGAATATTCTGAGTATATTTTGAAGTTAGAGCCAACAAGATTTCTTAAAAGCTTAGACATGGGGTGTGAAAGAATAAACATGTTTAGTTGTCATAAACAATAGCAGGGATAGAGTGGCCAGAACTGAGTTTAGTGAAGCAGGATTGTAGATGGGTAAGGAAGATCAGGAGTTCACTTTTGGACATGTTGAGTTTGAGTGGTACTCACATTTAGTGGAAGTATCCATGGATATGTGAATGTTAAGTCTGGAACATTCTGGAAGTTAAGTCTGGAAGACAAATGGTTCTCAGTTCAGTTCAGTTCAGTCGCTCAGTCGTGTCCAACTCTTTGTGACCTCGTTAATTGCAGCACGCCAGGCCTCCTTGTCCATCACCAACTCTCCAGTTTCACTCAAACTCATGTCCATCAAGTCAGGAAATCCAGCCATCTCATCCTCTGTTGTCCCCTTCTCCTCCTGCCCCCAATCCCTCCCAGCATCAGAGTCTNAGATAAGGTTGTCTCAGTTCTACCAATTTGGAGAAATGTTTCAAAAACACGATTTTTGAAGCCAAGCATTTTCACAGAAAAGCTGAACTTTGGGGTAGGAGGGAACATGACAAAAATGAAAAGGAGATTCCAACTAGCTTAAATAGCCAAGGAAGAGGATCCCCTTAGTAGAAATTTCCCCTTAGTGGAATTAAGAAGTAAGGTGCCTAAATGGCTGAAGGGGATGAGGGAGAGAAATCTAAAATGAGTGTGTATGTGTGTGCATGCTAAGTTGCTTCAGTTGTGTCTGACTCTTTGCGACCCTATGGACTGTAGCCTGCCAGGTTCCTCTGTCCATGGGGTTCTTCAGGCAAGAATACTGAAGTGAGTTGTTGTGCCCTCCTCCAGGGACTCTTCCTGGCAGAGATCGAATCCCTGTCTCTTATGTCTCCTACTCTAGCAGACAGATTCTTGAACACTAGATGTGGGCTGTTTGCAAAAGAAGTTCCCAAAGACTGTTGAATTTGGGTGACAGGAAAAAAGAGAAATGAACCCTTCACCTTGGAGAAAGTGCACTAAGCCTAGGAGGAGAAACTGTGAAGAGAGGAGGTGAGCTTTTCTGTTTGTCTGTTGTTGTATTTCTCTAAAGCCTTGTCTTTCCCAGCTTGCTTTTAGATGGGTGTTGCCATCTCTGTGGCCTCCTCACAGAAACTTACGCTGCTGTGAAAGGAGGTGCTCTAAGAAGGATCTTGGGGAGTCTGGTTGACATAGTGGTCATAAATACACTTGAGAAACTGGGTTTCATCAGCAACACTCTGAGCACCCGGGTACAAACTCTGGATGGATGTTGTGCAAATGTTTGGCAGAAATACGGACTTTCCTTACTTTTAGGCATATCTGCGGCTTTTTGATACTGCAAACAACTGACACAGCCGTGGAGGAGTAGTGTATCTGAAATTGTTTATACAAAAGGATTCCATCTGTCAGTCTGTTTACAGTTCACATGTGAATGGGCAAAGCCTTCATAATAACCCGGAAAAAAAAAAACCTGGGATTTGCTGCAAATAATGGTTTCAACAGGGTGTATTGAGAGTGTTCTTTCTCCACTAAGCCGCTTGCTTAGAAATTATGCTTCTTGAGGACTTTATGGCAATTTGGTGTCCTTTAAAATTAAAAATTGGGATGCTGGGACTTGCATTTGGGGTTTCTGTACATCAGATTGTTCAGTGCTTTTCAAAACCAGGCAAGAGAATTGGACCAGAAAAGTGTTTCGCCTGAGGCAAGGTCAGATGCTGACCTGAAAGCACTGAAAAATCTTCACCATAAAAGATCTTATGAGTCCCTGGCATAAGGGAGTCCTGGTTAGTTTGTCCTTTAATCCTTCTTTTTGGTCCTCTTAGAGTAACGTTTTTATTAAGCATTTGCAGCTCTTAACCCCTGTAGCCGGACCACTTCATTTGGTTCATCTCCCTAGATGTGGCCAGAGATGTAGGTGCAGAGAAAACACTAAAATAGCAACAGGAGTGTTTGTGTTGTGACTTGCTAATGGTGTCTGGGTTTTTATTCTGAAGAACATGTTCTTTTAAACTTGTCTATAGTTACTGAATGTGGAGTATCATGATTTAAACCTTCACTGGGTATGAGATTTCAAAAATGAGGCCATTCAGGGAATGAGACAAAAAGGTTTTCAAGTTAAAAATTTTGTTTGAAAAGATAGATGAATAATCATAATCACAACTCAAAATTTTAATCATTGGCCCACATGAAAAAAAGATCATCAAAGAAGTAAATGTACCTAGAAAATGAAACATGAGGGGAGATCTGCCTTCAAATCACTATTTATCTGTACATGTCATATTGTATATTTTCTTTTTTCCTTTTGGCTTTCCTATAAAATCTCAACATAGACTTGAAATATCCTCCCTTAGGGATGTTTTCGAGAATATCAATACCTCCACCATCAGGGCGTTTTTCCTAGCATCTAATCTAATACCCATGTATTGCTTATTTGGCATATATTCTTTCAGTTCTCTTTTGTTAATAGAAAATTATTTTTTAAGTTATTCAACGTATATTGGTTCAAATCTTCCTTTCTTGCTGAATCGTACTCTTGGCAGATCATAAATCCTTAACTTTACAGCATCACTGACATAGAAAAGATTCAGGCACATAAACCTCATTCAGGTTAATGAGAATTTTTCCTGGAAATACCCTTTGAATTAACTGGGTATTTTAGCATGTCAAAATAGCTTTATCTTCCTCTCATTCAGTTTTCTGTTTTCTTTCTTCCTTCCATTTCCATTCTTTCCACTATTTCTTCCTATTCTTCTCACTTTTCTTCCCTTTACAGTAATACATTGAGGCCCTACCTTATGATGGGCACTAAGACAAACCCAACCAAACGTTCTGTCAGGTGGTTCCTAGTCTGATGTGTTAGACATTTAAGCATATCAGAGCTTGGGTCTATCAGTTATAGCTAAGGTGGCTGAGCTTACAGGTTGAGAATAGCCACTGGCTTTGTAAAATATGCCTTATCTCTCTGGTGGCTCAGATAATAAAAAATCTGTCTGCAATGCAGGAAATCTGGGTTCAGTCTCTGGATCAGGAAGATTCCCCTAGAGAAGGGAATGGTAACCCACTCCAGTATTCTTGGCTGGAGAATTCCATGGACAGAGGAGTCTGGTGGGCTACAATTCATGGGGTTGCAAAGAGTTGGACATAAACGCCCACACTATCCTCAATCCAGAGCCTCTCAAGATATATTCTGAGTTTTTGTAAGTCATTATTATCAGAATAAAGGAAAAGGGGCTGAGTAGAAGAAAGGGAAAAAGAGGGAAGAAAAGGAGATATGTATTCAACTAGGAAGAAAAAAATAATCTGGCTTCCTTGATTGACTAAAACTGAGGTCATTATCTTCTCTCCTGAGGATTCCTCCCTCCCTCTAGCACTTATTACCTACTTGCCACATAGTAACTGGGAACCATCTATGAGTTTTTCTCTCTAGCATATCACTCCATCATGTATCCTACAAATTTTGTCTCCTAAAATTGTTCTTCATCTCTCCTCTCCAGCGAATCCTATTACAACTTCTAAATTCAGATTTTTCACCCTCCTTCATGGATTCTACTAACCATCCTCTAATTGTTCTCTTTGTTTCAATATTCTTCTTCTTTAATCTATCCTTCATTCTTTGCATAAAACCCCGCATTGCCTGTAGCAGTTTTTCAATCTTTTCTGACTAATTTTCCCTTTTAAAATTATGCAATCTCTTAATACTTCTTGGAGGTTCTTTTAAAAATGATGTTATAATGTGTGTGGTATACAATAATGGAGCTATTTTAGGTAAATAAAATCTTATTTTAATTTATTTATTATCAATTTCATTTTGATTCATCTCAATAATATTCATAATATATAGACTGCTGAAGTGAGCGCGATATAAAGACACATTTTCCTATTACCTATTTCACAAGTGATGCATGTGATTTAATTTTTTCCCAGCAAATTATGTAGTAAAAAGTATGAAAGTGAAAGTGTTAGTCACTCAGTTGTGACTGACTCTTTGTGACGTCATGGACTGTAGCCTTCCAGGCTTCCCTGTCAATGGAGTTTCCTAGGCAAGACGAGTGGGTTACCATTCTTTTCTCCAGGAGATCTTCCCCACCCAGGGATCAAACCCAGGTTTTCTTCATTGCAGGCAGATTCTTTACCAACTGAGCCACCAGAGATAGTGTAAGGCAAATATCCTGAAAATACCATTGTACTTGGAAAGAAGACAAAGGTACAGGAAAATACAAGTTGAAATTTAATTGTTTAATGGTATAAAAATAGATTAAAATGCTTTTACTATCCAATGTTTATAATTCTTGCCTTTGTGCTTAAATGATTCAATTTTATGATTTTTCTGTTTTACTTTAAAATCTAAATCTGGGAGAAGATTTAAGGTTGCCATTTGCAAGAGTTTCTGCACAAATAATACCTTTCAAATATGGATAGTCTTTATTGTCAGCAAAGGAAAGCTGTATCAGGTAATAACTGTCATTAAATTTTTTTGTAACTTTGAAGTACCAGGAATTTCTTTACATATATAAAAACTATGATGAAATGAATATCCTTTGTGAATCTTATGAAGATAAATTGAGTTGAATTTGTAGAATTATTATTTTTATTCTTCTAATTATTGTTATTGCTTTTGGACCTTGAAGATCAATTATGAGTATATGAATTATTCATATAGCATTCATATTCATTATTTTTATGATTATTAATATATGATTAAACAAATAAGAAATTGTAAGAAGTTAAGATCTCCTATAGTGTCAAAAATATAAAAATAATAATGCCTAATATCTTTTAGAATGTTCCTGAAAGAAAGAAAGTGAAAGTTGCTCACTCATGTCCAACTCTTTGCGACTCCATGGACTAGACAGTCCATGAAATTCTCCAGGCCAAAAAAATGTAGTGGATAGCCTTTCCCTTCTCCAGGGCATCTTCCCAACCCAGGAATCAAACCAGGATCTTCTGCACAGCAGGCGGATTTTTTTGCCAACTGAGCTATCAGGGAAGAACAGCTTAATTCTTCTTCAAAATCTCAAAAAGAGGTGATTACTGGCATTTCACAAAAAGATAGAGGTTCAGAGAAGTTAAGTAACTTGCCTGAAATCACCCAGCTAGTAAATGATGCAGTTGTGTTCCCAGTTTGATTCTAGAACCCACACTCTTAACCATGTTGTTTTATTGCCATCTGCTGAGTAAATCCTTAAGTCCTCACTAGATGAATACTTGGAGGCTCTTGAATGATTCTGTTTAAAAGCAGGGAAAAGTATTCTTTTTGATGGCAGAGTAATACTCCATTGTGTATATGTACCACAGCTTTATTATCCATTCATCTGCTGAGTTCTAATGAGGTGGATGGAACTGGAGCCAATTATACAGAGTAAAGTAAGCCAGAAAGAAAAACACCAATACAGTATACTAACACATATATATGGAATTTAGAAACATGGTAGTGTTAAACCTGTACGCGAGACAGCAAGAGAGACACAGATGTGTAGAACAGCTTTTTGGACTCTGTGGGAGAAGGAGAGGGTGGGAGGATTTGGGAGAGTGGCATTGTAACATGTATGATATCATAGGTGAAACAAATCACCGGTCTAGGTTCGATGCAGAAGGCTTGGGACTGATGCTGGGGGATGATCCGGAGGGATGGTGTGGGGAGGGAAGAGGGAGGGGAGGTCGGGATTGGGAGCGCATGTACACTCGTGGTTGATTCATGTCAATGTATAGCAAAATGAATACAGTATTGTAAAGCAAAACAAACTAAAAAATAAAAATTTAAATATAAAAAAAAAGCAGGGAAAAGTACTTTTATTTTCTGATTAAAAGCAAAAGTAAAATCGGAGGAGGACCTTGCTACAATTAACTTCAATTAATTCCTTGCACATTCTTGCTGTAGCTCCCCTCCGAGGTTCTGCTCACACTGTGCCTTCAACCTGGTGTGCCCTCTGTTCCCCTCCTGGCTTGGCTAACTGACTCATTCTTTAACCCCTCCTCTCCTTCAGACTCCTCTTCCTCTCTCACCTAGGTGAGAGGACCCTAACTTTCTCTGAGTTCTGTAGCACACCTTCCTTACCCATCATGGACTTTCTGTAGTCATCTGCACCCCATTGTCCATCAGGACCACCACCATTTCTGTCTAAGGCTGGAAATTTATTTACTAGAATCACTTCACCTGTACAGCTCCAGATTTGACCTTGCCAATGAGAGTACCTCGTGAGATTTGGGAGTGGAGGTGAAGTGGAAATCACTGTTCTCAGTAAGGTGTGGGATCAGGCATGGCAGCTTGCCAGCCCTCTTCCTGGCAAGCTGAGCCCCCAGTCTGTGCTTGTGTGGGCTTCACACACCCCTCTGAAGGCTCCTGGAGAGCTTGGTTCCTCCATCCACACTCAGGTGTTCAGTTTACCATCTTCACTGTCAATCTCTTGACCCTCAGGAAAAGCTTTCCTGGCATCTGCTCTCCCATCTCTTCCAGTAGGCCCGTCATCCCCTAATTTTATATTAGCATTTTTTTACAGTGAGATTGGCTTCTGTATCGCACCTTGACTGATATGCCATCTTCATCATTCTCCCCATCCCAGTGGGATTTAATCTATATAATCATCTGCCTGACTATCTTCCCAACAAGACATACATGCTCTAAAGGCTGAATGGACTTTGAATACCGAATACTTGGCATGGTATATAGTAGACCCTCAATAAATATTTGACTGATGAAGATATTTGGTTTCAAGAAACCTCAGTTACCTTAGGGAGCAGAAGGTCCATTTTCTGGACAACCCGCTCCAGTATTCTTGCCTGGAAAATCCCATGGATGGAGGAGCCTGGTAGGCTATAGTTCAGTGAGTTGCAAAGAGTCCAACATGACTGAGCAACTTCACTTTCACTTTCTCTTGCCAATTGTTGCCATTTGTAGGCATAAGGAACAAAAAGATGGAACAAAGATAAGAGAGACAAAACAGAGGGTCCAGGAGAGGAAAGTCAGAGGAACAGAATGTGGGAGGCGAAGAGAGGGGAACAGAAGAGGAAAAAGAAGGGCCTGAGTGGCAGAGTGTCCCCTGTTACTGGCTCTGTGTTGGGCAGTTGCTCACTGTAGAGCTGGGATATCTCACCTGGAGTGGCTCTGCTGCCTTCTCCACAATCCTATTCCAGAGGAACTTGGCTTTCCACCTTCCAGATTTCTGTCAATGCCATTAGCCAAGCCATACAAAAACATCCAATTACAGGGGCTAGCCAAACCCTGTGCCCCCTGGGGATAGACTGAAGCAGAGCCCTGCGGGGAAGCCCATCAAGTTGGAAGACATCTGTTTAGGTATCCTCAAAGAGGAAGAAGCAGGCAAGCCTCCAGACAAAGCTTTATAAAGAATAGAATCCATTTTACGTGAGGGGTCGGACACCACTGAGGGACTTCACTTTCACTTTTCACTTTCATGCACTGGAGAAGGAAATGGCAACCCACTCCAGTGTTCTTGCCTGGAGAATCCCAGGGATAGGGGAGCCTGGTGGGCTGCTGTCTATGGGGTCGCACAGAGTCGGACACGATTGAAGTGACTTAGCATAGCATAGCATAAGTCGCTTCAGTTATGTCTGACTCTGTGAGACTCTATGGACTGTAGCCCACTAGGCTTCTCTGTCCATAGAATTCTCCAAGCAAGAATACTGGAGCGGGTTGCAATGCCCTTCTTCAGGGGATATTCCTGACCAAGGGACTGGACCCACATCTCTTCATCTCCTGCATTGGCAGGTGGATTCTTTACCACTGCTGCTAAGTAGCTTCAGTCGTGTCCAACTCTGTGCGACCCCATAGACGGCAGCCCACCAGGCTCCGCCGTCCCTGGGATTCTCCAGGCAAGAAGACTGGAGTGGGTTGCCATTTCCTTCTCCAACGCATGAAAGTGAAAAGTGAAAGTGAAGCCGCTCAGTCGTGTCCGACTCTTAGGAACCCCATGGACTGCAGCCCACCAGGCTCCTCCGTCCATGGGATTTTCCAGGCAAGAGTACTGGAGTGGGGTGCCATTGCCTTCTCCACTAGCACCTCATTTTTATACTTTTTAAAATTTCAGGCTAATAAATTCAAATAAGTTGATTTTTCCCCTTGTTTAGCAATAAGGAACATTTTTATTTTGGAGGCTAGGGAGGTTAAATGCTTTCAACCAAAATATTAGAAGATTTTTCAGGGTGCATTTTGTGAAGCTATTATTTATTACCAAATTAAAATTTTTCATGACCAAATTCTCGCCACTTCAAAAGATGGTTTTACATGAATTGAGTTTTTTAAAGTAATTTAAATATTTTGTACAGACTTCTTGATACTTAGCTGACGTTTTCTTCACTCATGATGAGAAAGAACCAGAAAATGGCTTTTTTGTTTATCTTGCACAATACATGAAGCCTCTAACCTCCTTTAAAGAAAGAAGATGCTACCCCACTCCCGTCTTTTTTTCCATTTTTCAAGGGGAATATGTACCAAAATATCAATTACCAAATAGAGAGCAAGTCAAAGTCTTTGAATAGATCAGGATATATTTGAATTTAAATTTAAATAAATAGTTTGCAGCAATGTAGGTTTACTTAATAATTTTCTTTAAATTAAAGGAATCTCTGCTGCTCCTATGGTTCCCACTGACCCATTAGGAATATATCATCTTTAGTCTCAATTTTTTTTAATATTTGTTTTTATAATATATACTTATTTGTTTGGCTGCAGAGGGTCTTAGTTGCAGCACCCGGGAATTTTAGTTGCAGCAAGTGAACACTTAGTTGCGGCATGTGGAATCTAGTTCCCTGACCAGGGTTTGAACCCAGGGCCCCTGCATTAGCCACTGGACCACCAGGGGATTCTCAGTCATGGTCTTTCACTAAAGTTGCTTTCATGTAAAAGACAATGACATTATTTAAAAATACCAAATTTACTTAAAATTTTTATAAGATACCAAGGAGGGTTTAAGAAATTACTTGCAAAAATTTATCTGTATATATGTTTCTTATTTTTCCAAAGAAACTATATACTTAATACTTTAAGTTAAAATAATTCCCAAGTAGCACAAAACAGTGGAAATCAATGGGATAAGTAAAGGCATTAATGAGGGAAATAGGGAGAAAACAAAATTGTGTGTTTTGGGTTGGGGAGGAAAAGTGGGGTGGAGGCAGTAAGTTCAGTTCAGTTCAGTTGTGTCCCCATGAAGCACAGCACGCCAGGCCTCCCTGTCCATCACCAACTCCCAGAGTCCACCCAAACCCATGTCCATTGAGTCGGTGATGCCATCCAACCATCTCATCCTCTGTCATCCCCTTCTCCTCCTGCTCTCAATCTTTCCCAGCATCAGGGTCTTTTCAAATGAGTCAGCGCTTTGCATTAGGTGGACAAAGTACTGGAGTTTCAGCTTTAAAATCAGACCTACCAATGAACACCCAAGACTGATATCCTTGAGGATGGACTGGTTGGATCTCCTTGCAGTCCAAGGGACTTTCAAAAGTGTTCTCCAACACCACAGTTCAAAAGCATCAGTTCATCTGCACTCAGCTTTCTTTATAGTCCAACTCTCACATCCATACATGACTACTGGAAAAACCATAGCTTTGACTAGACAGACCTTTGTTGACAAAGCAATGTCTCTGCTTTTTAATATTCTGTCTAGATTGGTCACAACTTTCCTTCCAAGGAGTAAGTGCCTTTTAATTTCATGGCTGCAATCACCATCTGCAGTGATTTTGGAGCCCAGAAAAATTAAGTCAGCCACTGTTTCCACTGTTTCCCCATCTATTTGCCATGAAGTGATGGGACTGGATGCCATGATCTTAGTTTTCTGAATGTTGAGCTTTAAGCCAACTTTTTCACTCTCCTCTTTCATCAAGAGGCTCTTTAGTTCCTCTTCACTTTCTGCCATAAGGATGGTATCATCTGCATATCTGAGGTTATTCATATTTCTCCCAGCAATCTTGATTCCAGCTTGTGCTTCCTCCAGCCCAGCATTTCTCATGATGTACTCTGTATAGAAGTTAAATAAGCAGGGTGACAATATACAGCCTTGACGTACTCCTTTTCCTATTTGGAACCAGTCTGTTGTTCCATGCCCAGTTCTAACTGTTGCTTCCTGACCTGCATACAGGTTTCTCAGGAGGCAGGTCAGGTGGTCTGGTATTCCTATCTCTTTTAGAATTTTCCACAGTTTATTGTGATCCACACAGTCAAAGGCTTTGGCATAGTCAATAAAGCAGAAATAGATGTTTTCCTGAAATTCTCTTGCTTTTTCGATGATCCAGCGGATGTTGGCAATTTGATTTCTGGTTCCTCTCCCTTTTTTAAAACCAGCTTGAACATCTGGAAGTTCACAGTTCACGTATTGCTGAAGCCTGGCTTGGAGAATTTTAAGCATTACTTTACTTAAGGGATTGAGTAAATGGAATGCTTTTCTTTTCATTTTATTGAAAACTCTCTCTCTACCTGGTCTTCTGACATGTTCACGCATCCAAACAACATTAAATCGAACAGGTAAATAAAAATG
Source organism: Neotragus moschatus (assembly GCA_006410615.1). Lineage (NCBI taxonomy): Eukaryota > Metazoa > Chordata > Mammalia > Artiodactyla > Bovidae > Neotragus > Neotragus moschatus. The sequence continues at coordinate 1,177,968 of SJYA01001561.1, read as the reverse complement.
CTCAAGAAACAGAAAGGGTCGCAGGGAGAAGAGGACAGGGGTGCTTCTTGGAAGGTCAGAAGCATGTGCTGGTTATCTGTTCAGGCTTCCTCTCCCTTAGGAGGTGAAGTTGGGTGGGGGGCCTCAGACACGCATGGGAGGTGTGACCACAGGAACCAGTTTCCAGAAACTAGAACTCTCGGGGGTGAGTGGTGAGCCCTCAGGAAGGATGGTCTTGGGCTGGATGATGGGGGCAGAGGGCTGGGAGGAGCGGTGGGATGAGAGGAGGATGGATGAGGTGGACTTCGTGGTACTCAGCGAGGGCCGTCAGTCCTTCCACTCCTCTGCCTCCCCACCGCCTGCCATCCGCCCTGGAAGCCTGGGGCAGCAGCTTGCCTCCTCCCTGAGAGGACCCTCCCTAGCACACTCATCCGAAAAACACAGCCGGGCGCATTACCTCAGCACTGGGTGGGGCCTGGAGAACAAAACAGCCCCTCACTGCTGTGAGTGGGAATGATTCAACTCCATTCAGGAATGGGTCAAGGGGGAAAATCTGCCGCTCAAACCTAATAATTTTTGCCTTTTGCTTACAAAGAGCTTGAAATGTGAGTGAGGTAGTGAGCCAGAGCTCTGACCATCTTTTGCTTTCAAGGTGCCCCTTCTGAGGATGCCTTTGATATGTCTTTGGAGTCACTGTTTGCCTTTCTATACTCATCTTTAAAAAAGGAAAAAAAAAAACAAAACAACTGCTTTAGTTTTTAATAGTCCTTGTCATGATGCTAAGGGCCAGACTCCAGCTGTTCTTCCCAAACCTCTGGGAGAGGCCTGGTTACATCTCGTTCTCGTAAATCTTGACTCCAGTTCTAGCAAGTCTTTAAGCCTGACCCTGACATGCCCAGGCAACAGATGATTAGAAACAGGAGAGGTGGAAAAGTCCACTGCCAAGTTGTGTCCACTTCAAAAATACATCATCTGGCAACAGCCGTTTCAACATGTGGAGTGAAGTGGCACAGGTCTGTCTGCTTGAAGCAGGGCAAGGTTACAGACTTACGATTGTACTTTTCTATTTTTATATGACTTTCCTGAGAAGATCAAAGTCAGGGCAAGTTGGCTGATTTGCTGACAATATCTGGGCCCATGGAGAGAGGCCTCTGTTATGTGTAAAACTGTACTTACCTGTGGTGTTTTGTGATGGAGATATATTTTAATAGGTATGAGATAAATTGCTTATCAATACATATATTTGTCAGCATATGTTTATTCATATCAACTATGATGACTTATTAATAATAAAGGTTTATTGGTTTTACTCAATATTTAATGATGTTAAAAATGTGATTGATAATTGAATGTTCACCAAAATCCTTGGGTGGGGCTGCATGACTCTTTCTTTGAGTGAAATGACACAAGTCAGCTCCTGGCTGAGGTGGTTAAAAGCTCTTACTTGACCTCTTCAGCTTTCTCCTCTACTTCAACCAAGGATACTACGTATTTATCTGGTGGAACCATCTGATAGAAGCTGGTAGCTTTAAACCCCCATAGGGAGTAAAGCTGTTATGGAGAGTCTTCAAAATCTAAACTGACTTTATGTGAGCTAGAAATAAATGTTCACGTGCAAGCCGTTGAAATTTCTGCTACTGCAGCATAACGTAGCCTATCCCCTCTAACACTTGCAGCATCTCTCTGGAGAAGCAAAACTGCGAAGGGGAGGAATTAAATGAAGTATGCAATTGTAGAGGTTGTATCTTCCCATCCTCAAATACCTGAGTGGAGGAGTTATCAAAGGAACATGGGGAAGAAACCATGAGAAGGGTGGCACCACCCCCATATTTCTTATGGGGAGTAGAAAAGTAATATTAAAACATTTCAGTGTTTAATACGTAAAGTATTAGCCAGAAATCATTGAGAGGTAAATTGGTACATTTGTGGAAGGCAATTGAGTAATATACATGAATAATCAAATTGTGCAGATCCTTCGCCCAGCAATATCACTTCTAGAAAAAATTCCTGAGGAAATCGTTGGATAAATGTGAAAATGTATGTGTTTAAGAATGATTACTGCAAAATTAGTGGGAAATTAATAATAACAGGGAATTGTTCAAATATCTAATTCCTACGTTTCTACTTTAGAATACTATACAGCTTTAACAATAAGGAGGCAAACTTATATACATAAACATGGAGTGCCCGCATGCCCACTCTGGTAGGCAGCTTCTGAGATGGCCCCCAAAGTCCCCTGGCCCCTGGTAGTCATGGCCAGGTTTCATCCCTTCCCTTTGAGTGTGTGTGTAACCACTTGCCTGGTGGCTCAGATGGTAAAGTATCTGCCTACAATGTGGGAGACCCAGGTTCGGTCCCTGGGTTGCGAAGTTCCTCTGGAGAAGAAAATGGCAACCCACTCCAGTACTCCCGCCTGGAAAATCCCATGGATGGAGGATCATGGTAGGCTACAGTCCACTGGGTCGCAAAGAGTCAAACATGACTGAGTGACTTCACTTTCACTTTCTTTGAGTGTGGGTTGAATCTAGTGTCTTGCTTCTAATAGACTGTTGTTCTTCAGTCACTCAGTCATGTCTGACTTTTTGCGACCCCGTGGACTGAACCACTCCAGACTTCCCTATCCTTCACTATCTCCCGGAGCTTACTCAAACACATGTCCACTAAGTCAGTGGTACTATCCAACCATCTCATCCTCTGTCATCCCTTTCTTCTCCTGCTTTCAGTCTTTCTCAGAATCAGGATCTTTTCTAATGAGTCAGCTCTTCATATCAAGTGGCCAAAGTATTGGAGCTTCATCTTCAGCATCAGTCCTTCCAATGAATATTCAGGGTTGTTTTCTTTTAGGATTGACTGGGTGGATCTCCTTGCAGCCCGGGGACTCTCAAGAGTCTTCTCCAGCACTGTAGTTCAAAAGCATCAGTTCTTCAGTGTTAAGCCTTCTTAACGGTCCAACTCACACATCCATACATGACTACTGGAAATGGATATGGCAAAAGTAATTGGATGACATTTTTGAGATTAGGTTTCCAAAAGACCAGCTTCCATTTCCCTCACTTTTATTTGTGTGCTGTTAGGAAAGGCAGCTGCCACACTGCAAGCTGACCTATTGTGATATTGGGATTTAAAATAAGAAATACATAATTGGTCTTTGTCCCCATGCCTGGAAAGGAGCTCCTAAAACCTTTCGAATTTCCTACAGGATGACTGCCATAAAGGTGTCTTCTGTTATACCTTGAGGGGACTTTTGGAAAGCACTTAGGTAACTTAAGGATAAGAACTAATTCTCAAGGGATCCAACCATGTGCTCAGAGGGTTGGAACATTTAGCCCCATCCCCTGACTTCTGGGGAGGGGAGAGGGACTGGAGGTTGATACACTCACCAATGGCTAATGATTTAATCAATCATGACTATGTAATGAAGCCTCCATAAAATCCCTAAAGGACATGGTTTGAGAGCTTGCAGTTTAGTGAACATGTGGAGATTCAGGGAGAACAGCACACCAGGAGGGTCCCTGGGAGCTCTATGCCTCTTCCCATATACCTTATCCTGTGTCTCTCTTTCACCTGGCTATCGTTGAGCTATAATAAATGAGTAATCTAGGAAGTAAAACACTTCTCTGAGTTCTGTGAGCCACTCTAGCCAATTAATCAAAACCATGAAAGGGGTCATTAGAAATTACAACCTCTAGCTGAATTCCAGAAGCAGAGGTGACAGACAACCTGGACTGGCAATTGGCATCTGAGTGTAGGTGGGCTTCACTGTCTTCTGTGGGACTGAGTCCTTCACCTGTGGAGTCTGGGGCTATCATGACTGAAGGACATATACATACCAACTGATACCCGGAAATGCCTACCATAGGCACTAAGACTTGGGTTTCCCAGGTGGCGCAGTGGTAAAGAATCTGCCTTCCAAGGCAGGAGACACCAGAGACTTGGGTTTGATCCCTGAATTGGGAACATCCCCTGGAGAAGGAAATGGCAACCCACTCCAGTATTCTTGCTTGGAAAATCCTAGGGTTAGAGAGCCTGGAGGGCTACAGTCCTTGAGGCCGCAAAGAGTCAGATACAACTTAGCAACTTTTTGACATCATGGACTATACAGTCCATGGAATTCTCCAGACCAAAATACTGGACTATCCCTTCTTCAGGGGCTCTTCCCAACCAACCCAAGGAGTGAACCCAGGTCTCCTGCATTGCAGGTGGATTCTTTACCAGCTGAGTTACCAGGGAAGCCCTAAAAAACAACAGCATTCAGCAAATATGTACTGAATACCGTATTCCAGGCATTGTGCTAGCTCTGTGGGGTCCTTCTCCTCACAAAGGGTGAGTCAAAATATTCATATTAAAAAATATAGCACATTCAAAAATATGCCAGAGAGGCCTACAACCTAGGGTCCATTACATGGGCAGGTGTTGTGGATTTTAGCCCTATCACACCAAGGCAATTGCAGAGGAGCTGGCCCTGGAAAGGGGAATTTTGCCTCTGACAAATATGGCAGCTGGGGAAGTGGCCTCAGCATGCATACCAGCTCCTGGATTAGAATGAGATAGGAATTTTTAAATTAGCATTACTGTTTTCCTCTCATCTCATTGTATTTATTATTAACATTATGCATGCCCTTGTTAATAAAAATGTATAAGTATATAAGTGTATAAAGTGAAAAGTAGAGTCTGCCCCATTCCTGACATCTATCCCATTCCAAGGGATGACCTATTTGTCATTTATGTTCTCAAGTCTTGTTCCCCTATTTCATGTTATATAAATTCTAAGTGGTATCTGCCTTTTATGAAAGCTGAGAAATTTAATTCACATAATCTTCCCCCTTTCCCTGTTCTCCTTTTCCCAATTTTGTCTTACTACATTTTCATTTGTTCTTTTTGTTGGGAAAAAAAAAAAAAAAGGGAGAGTTTAGGAAGGGAGGCTGACATCAAGAGAGCAGAGAGAGCAACCTTGTGGGAGAATCCTGAAGTGAGATGGTATTGGTGTGTTTAGGAGAAGGAGTTGTGGCTGAAGCAGAGGGAAGGAGAGGGAGGTGGTGAGAGGTGAGCCTGCAGAGGTGGCTGGAGGCTGCATGAAGATTCTATTCTCTTCTAAGGGCCCTGTGAAGCCACAGGAAAAGTGTTGTATAGGTAAGATACCATCTTATTTTGAAAAGTGCATTACTTTGGAAAGATTCTGACTGCTTTGTAGAGAAGAGGTTGGCATTAGCCAAGAATAAAAGCAGGAAGCCTGGCTCCAAGGTGACGTTGGTCCACATAAGAGAGATAGCTGCGGAAGGGAAAGAGTGGCAGGTTCGATGTACATTGTGGAGATGGTCATGGCAGGTTGGTGGAGGACAGGCTGGGAAGGGAAGTGTCAGAATGACCCCTATATTTTTGTCTTCATGGTGCCATTTAGTGTACCAGGGAACACTGGAGAAGTGGCTGCTCTTGAGGGAAGATTCGAACAGCTCACTTTGAGATGCCCAAGAAATAGTTAAGAAGAGTTGCCAGCTTGGCAGTTAGATTGTGGATCTGGAATGCAAAAAAGAATTCTGGGCTGGAGATAGCAATTCAGGAATGATTAGCTAACAGGTAGTTTTTAAGTCTGTAGGAGAGCAAGAGGAGGGAGAGTGAAGTGAGAGGTTAGGGCTTAATGTTTGAGATAGTGCTGCAAAATATCCTGAGCACTAGGTCTGAGACAGAGGAAGCACTCGATAAATAGGTTATAACATGAAAACAGTTGTTGTTGTTGCTGCTATTATTATTCTTAGTGGAGAAAGGGATTAAAACCAGGAGAACATGGTCACAAAAGCGAAGAGGAGAGGTGTGTAGAGGGGGACGTAACCACGCCTGCAGAGTCAAGAGCTGCTGCTGCTGCTGGCAATGGCACCCCACTCCAGTACTCTTGCCTGGAGAATCCCATGGGTGGAGAGTCAAGCGCTAGGCGTGTTGAATTAGAAACACTGTCCGTAAAGGGTTGGACCCATGGGCTCTAACTTTCCCTGGGTCCTGAAGGTGCAGCATTCTTCCTGATTCATTTACTGCTGTTCCTTTGCCATTTAATCCTGGTCTGGGCAACCTCCAGGGCCTTCTCAGTTGTCTGAGCACGTTCTCATCTATACTCGAACCAACAGAGTGAAGAATCTCTGCATTTAAGTGGAGATGAATGTGTTCTCATTTTGTTCAGGATAGGGTAGGACCTAGATGCAGATGGATTCGGGCTTCTTACACCAACTATGTGATTTGAGGGACTCAAAGAAACCTCCTGTCTCGAAAACCTCTGATTCCTCTCTGACTGGGAGAGGGAAGGAGGAGGGACAAATTCAGTGAGGACCTGGAGTAGGAGCTGGTGATGCTGAACTCATTCCAGTGAGGCCTCCGGGAGAAGTGCTGAGACAACTGAGAAGTGCAGCCCAAGACCTTGGAAACTGTAAGTGTATGTGTGTCCACATGCTTGTGTAAATATGACGAAGGAGCAAACTACAGTCATGGCATGGGAAGACACTGGAAAGAGGAGGAAGAGTCACTGCTTAACTTTCCCTAGAGGTTGCTCTGCTGCTGCTGCTGCTGCTATTTAGTCGCAAAGTCATGTCTGACCCCTTCGTGACCCCATGGACTGTACCCCGCCAGGGTCCTCTGTCCATGGGATTTCCCAGGCAAGAGTACTGGAGTGGGTTGCCATTTCCTTCTCCAGGGGATCTTCCCAACCCTGGGATCGAACCTGTGTCTCCTGCTGAGCAGGCAGATCAGATTCTTTACCACTGAGCCACCTGGAAAGCCCCAGAAGTTGCTCAATCCTGGGCAAATCCCCTTTGCAAGTTGGATGAACCAAAGTATCTAAAGTTCAGACCTGTCCCAGCTCTGAGGGAGGGGCATCATCTGACCACACGGTCTCATTACAGTCTGCTTCCCTGGGCACACAGTGAGACTGGGACTTCTTGACGCTGTATATTATACAGGTGGCCTTGTTTTAAGAAAATCCAATAAATAAAAAATTAAATTCTTGATTCAGTTCCCTGAATTGGAATCTGATGGAGGGCAAAGGTCGTGTCTTATATTTCTTCCACATCCTTCACCCATTAAGCCCTCTATAAATACACATTGTTTCTGTACTAAATCATTCATCTCAGGGCTCTTGGAAATAATGAGCTCCCCAGCACTCGAAAGATACATTTCTATTTTCAAAGATTTCCTGGCAACTCTGTATGGGTGTATCTATTTTTTAGTCAAAAATACATCTGTAGACAATTTTAGTCCAAGTGCACATATAACCAGACAGAATCAAATTCATGCATTCATAATGACTTACCATGGCATTGCTCAGCTTGGCAATTTTATTTTAATAGGCAAATATGTACTTTATAATCAATAATAATTCTATTCCTAGGTGCATAGGAGGAAAAAGGAGTATAGCACATATAGGAAACTGGGATTTTCAATTTGAGTTAAATTTTCCAGGCAAAGAGCTATAACCTTTAAAAAACTTTTCTTGGCTTTTAGAAGAACAAGTTTCTGAGACTCTAGGACCTGCTCAGAAGGGAAAACGAATCTGCTGAATACAAAAAATTTGCATAAATTCCAGGTGGAAAATTCTTCTCTGTCCCCATCCTCTCCCCCAGGACAGCAGAGATGACTGGTCCGGTGGCAGGGTCCTCAGTCTCCGGGGAGTGGGGAGCCTGGAGCCTGCTGTGGGGTGCGCTGACTTGCTCTTCTTAGGCCCAGATTCTGCTTTACATACACAATCCCCAGCAACCTGGCACCACCCACGGGAGCCAGAGGAGTCTTTATTTTGTACAATTATCCAAAAGTTAAGAGGCCCTTTCCCCCAAATCTCTGTATATTTATTTTCTTATTCTTTTTGGAAGGGTAGATTCTAATGTCTGCTACTGTTGGGCTTCTGATTGGGTTCATGGACATAAACTCCCTTTTGGCATTTCTGTTGAATTCCAAGGAGCTAAGATGTTTCAAAGCAGGGTGGTGGGGGAGGGGAGGGGAGGGATCCTATCCTATAAAAAGCGGGATTTATTTTGCTTGTCTGTTTTCTAACTCCTCTTGGTGTGTGTCTCCTTGTACCATTGCTGTAGTACATTATGACCACAAATATGCCTCTCCCCGATGGAGTGCTGTGTGGCGTGTTCCAGAGAGACGAGTTGTTTGAAGTGAATACGTTCACTCCGTGAGGCACACTAAGAACAGACTTTTATGCACTTATACCTGTGTGGCCACCCAGGCTGTGAGTGTCTTGGAACTTTGGGGCTCGTAATTTAAGGAAACCACTTTTATGCATAAATGAGAAATACATCCCTGGTTTGTGCATCACTGAGGGCTGGGCTGTGAGGAAATGGCAGCCACACTCACAGAAGGAACAAGAAAACCACAGCTTTGCCTGCAAAATTGGCTGCTTGGAGCAAACTGTGCTAGCACATTGGACAGGTTATATGCTCAAATTTGCTAAATCATTTATAGGAATCTCTTCTAAAAACAGAAATCTTTCCTTAAGCATTTGTGTTCTGAATTAGACACATCTCTATTTAACCTTCTTTCATTTTTAATATTATAGTGGAGTGCAGGTGCAAGTGTGGAAAAGCAAACATTTGAGAAAAGCTATGGTTTTTTTTATAGAGCAGCGGGGCTCCGTTTGCAACCATCTGATGCTTTGCAGTGGGTGAGCAAAGGGCTTAAAACAGTACCTTCTCTTTAGGACAGTGAGGTTGTGAAATATAATAATAAGTTGTTATTTTGAATTGTGAACATAAGTAATGGAAAATGATGACACCAATTCCCTTTAGGCACAAAAGTGTCACAGAAGTCCTTTCTCATGGACTGTTACTCTGGAGGGCTTCCCGGGTGGCATAGTGGTAAAGAATCCAACTGACAATGCAGGAGACATGGATTCTATCCCTGGGTTGGGAAGATCCCCCAGAGAAGGAAATGGTGACTCACTACAGTATTCTTGCCTGGGAAATCCCATGGACAGAGAAGTCTGGCAGGGTACAGTCCATGGGGTTGCAAAGAGTAAGACACAAGTTATCGACTGAAACAACAAAACATTACTTGAGTGTGAGTGGGAGTTAGCTGCAGCTGGCCAAGAAGAGGGTCTTGAAATACAGCAAAAGATNTGTCTCCTTGTACCATTGCTGTAGTACATTATGACCACAAATATGCCTCTCCCCGATGGAGTGCTGTGTGGCGTGTTCCAGAGAGACGAGTTGTTTGAAGTGAATACGTTCACTCCGTGAGGCACACTAAGAACAGACTTTTATGCACTTATACCTGTGTGGCCACCCAGGCTGTGAGTGTCTTGGAACTTTGGGGCTCGTAATTTAAGGAAACCACTTTTATGCATAAATGAGAAATACATCCCTGGTTTGTGCATCACTGAGGGCTGGGCTGTGAGGAAATGGCAGCCACACTCACAGAAGGAACAAGAAAACCACAGCTTTGCCTGCAAAATTGGCTGCTTGGAGCAAACTGTGCTAGCACATTGGACAGGTTATATGCTCAAATTTGCTAAATCATTTATAGGAATCTCTTCTAAAAACAGAAATCTTTCCTTAAGCATTTGTGTTCTGAATTAGACACATCTCTATTTAACCTTCTTTCATTTTTAATATTATAGTGGAGTGCAGGTGCAAGTGTGGAAAAGCAAACATTTGAGAAAAGCTATGGTTTTTTTTATAGAGCAGCGGGGCTCCGTTTGCAACCATCTGATGCTTTGCAGTGGGTGAGCAAAGGGCTTAAAACAGTACCTTCTCTTTAGGACAGTGAGGTTGTGAAATATAATAATAAGTTGTTATTTTGAATTGTGAACATAAGTAATGGAAAATGATGACACCAATTCCCTTTAGGCACAAAAGTGTCACAGAAGTCCTTTCTCATGGACTGTTACTCTGGAGGGCTTCCCGGGTGGCATAGTGGTAAAGAATCCAACTGACAATGCAGGAGACATGGATTCTGTCCCTGGGTTGGGAAGATCCCCCAGAGAAGGAAATGGTGACTCACTACAGTATTCTTGCCTGGGAAATCCCATGGACAGAGAAGTCTGGCAGGGTACAGTCCATGGGGTTGCAAAGAGTAAGACACAAGTTATCGACTGAAACAACAAAACATTACTTGAGTGTGAGTGGGAGTTAGCTGCAGCTGGCCAAGAAGAGGGTCTTGAAATACAGCAAAAGATAGAGACTTGGTCTAGGGTCTGGGCAGGTGAGGAGTCAAATCCTGCCAAGGTAAAAGAGCAGGTAGGCTATAGTATGTAGAAATACAGGTATTAGAGAGGTTGAATGCTGCGTCCTCAGGTGGAGGTCAAGTTTTTGCTTGCTTTCATGCTTCCTGTTGAGGGTGGATAGATCTGAGTTTTGTGGTAAAAAAGAAACCTGTCTGCCAATGCAGGAGATGTAAGAGACGCAGGTTTGATCCCTGGGTTGGGAAGATCCCCTGGAGAAGGCTATGGCAAGCCACTCCAGTACTCTTGTCTGGAGAATCCTGTGGACAGAGGAGCCTGGCAGGCTGCGTTCCATAGGGTCTCAAAGTTGGACATGACTGAATCGACCTACACACACAGACCTGAGTTTACAGGTTCTAATTCCTTGCTGAAAGGAGATGAGAGATCTGTGGGTGATGACAATGATGATGACCACACTGGTGATGATAGCAAACACTTAACCCAATGATTGCTATGCTCACTGTTCTAGCATTTTAACTCATTAATTCTCACAGGGACTTACAACGTGGATGCTAGGGTCATTCCCATTTTACAGATGTAGACCAGGAGACAGAGTCTGCAAAACTTGCCTAAGCATAATAAATGACAGAGCCAGGATTGAACCCAGGCAGTCTGTCCCCAGAGTGTGAGTCGATACTCATAACTAGATTTCTTGATATATATTGCCCAACGTAACTTGGCTAGCCTATTAAATACTTTTTCTGAGGAACCTACTATGCAAGTTGACTTGGAAGCATAACATATCCAAAATACTTTTGTTCTTTCAGCAAATGTCTCTGGCAGCTGGGAAAATATGAAAATAGTCAGCCTCTGTGATTCAATGTATAAATTGTTTCCATTCTTATTTGCCTCAAGAATGTCCTTTGAATACTTCTTTTGCACTCCTCCTCAGCACACACGGTGGCTGAGCAGTGGAAAGAGATCTCTGGAAATCTCTTCAGACATTTGATTCTAATGTACTTAGCTCTTAAGAGCTGATGGTGGAGTGGCCAGTAGAATAATAACTTATTACTTTCTGCACACTGACAACACAATAGACACTATTCTAGAATTTTTATTTGTGTTATCTCCCTTAATCTTTGATGTGATTGATGAGGCAGGTATTATAATCCCAGTTTTACAGATGTGGAAACTGAGGCACAAGTTCAATAATTTGCCTGCTCCATGTCCCTAACGATTCATGGGGTCACAAAGAGTCGGACACGACTGAGTGACTGAACTAACTGGACTGGACTGATGTCCCTAAATAAGAAAGTTATAAATCTTGGATTTGAACTTAACGTCAGGAAGACTTTAGAGTTTTTACTCTTTACCACTGCAATACTGGAGCTTTAGAACCTGGTGACACAGAAATTACTATGTCAATTTTCCAAGTATAACAGAGAGAAGCAAAGTTTGTCACCCCAAAATATCTCTTTGCCATGTGGATTATTTCGAGCTGAAAAGAGTAAGTCTAAAAGACTCAGAAAGAAACTTGGATCTCCCCTCTCAGCTGCCTAAATAATTGAGATAGAAGGTCTATTTTGCAATAGAGTTCTCACCAGAGGTATCTGTACAGAATCTGGGCTAAGCTTGGTGGGGGAACCTCTAGGCACGTCCTAGAGATCAGAGTCCACTCTGCGTTCTGTTGTCTCTTAGGGAATAAAGCATAGCAGACATTTGTTTACCAAGCACGTGCTTTTCTGTCTTCATTTGAATTGCCTTCCTTCCCTTTGAAGCCCCCATCCCCCTGCCCTCATCCTCATTTGTCTTTAGCTGAAGATAGTATGTAAGGTGAGGGTTTTGGCCAGTTTGATGAGTTATTCCGTTCTGAGTCTCTCTCACGTATACATGTTATTAACCTTTTGTTTGATTTCGCCTATTGATCTGTCTCATGTCAATTTAATTAGACCAGCTAGAAGAAAGTAGAGGGTAGAGGGGAATTTCTTGCTCCTTGACAGTAACCGAGAGATTTGTGATGGTTTTGTAGTGTGTCAACTTGGCTAGGCTGAACCACATTACCAGAATTCATTTTCTTGTGTGTTTCTGGTGACAGAGGAGCTGAGGGAAAATTCTTGGGAGATTTGGAAGACTAAAGGGAAGCATCAGCCATACTGTAGCTCGTAGGTATTGTTGCCGATCTGCTGAGTCACTTTATGATGGGTGGGGAATAGCAGTTAGTCGGCAGTGCTCTCCTTCCCTTGGACCCTGCTTCAGTTTCTCTGTCTCCTGGGCCAGGTATGTGTGTTTAGCTCTGTGATGAAGAGTCTAGCTCTGTTTGTCACCCAGGTCAGACACAGATTTTATCTACCCTTGAGGGGTTTCAGCTAGTGCCTATGGCTTCCAGCCTCCCCTTGGGATCCTTTACAGCCATCCTCTCTTTCGCTCTGTGTATGTCTCGCTCCAGCACCAGAGGTAGAGACAACAGCCTCATCCCGACTGTTTATCTAGGTCCCCACAATTGCACCAGGTCAATTCTCTGGAACGAGTCTCTACTGGATGGGTTTCTATGATTGAACTCCACTGATGCGGTCCTCTGCAGGTCATCCTTACCATGTCCCAGCATCAAGACCATTGCTTAGGCTCTCTATTCTAGTATGCTATTTTATTTGATTCTTATCTATGAGTAGGGCTGCTGATCCCATTTCACAATTTCACAGATGATGAAGCTGAGGTCTTGTGAGGTTTGATGGCTTTCTCACAAATTGGACAGGATTAGGGATGTTAAAGAGAAAAAACATTGGCTCAAACTGGTATCACTTGTGTGATAACCCACGATATCAAATCTCCATTGAACACCTGACTTAATTTGAAGTTTCAACCTTCCCCAGGAATGTGATTGGCCAGTCTGGAATTTTCAGGTCAGCACCAATGAGGTAATATGTCTCACAGGCCCTTCCCATTCCCCACCCTAAAGAAAGAAGAGTTGGTCCGTATGATAGACCTTCACCGTTATGCCCAAAAGAATTTGACCTGGCCTGAGACAATCTTTTCTTTTCTATTGCTAATAGCTTCCTTGTGTCACCCTCCTGCCTATAAAAACCTTTCATTTTGTACACCCTTTCTGAGTATGCTTCTGTATAGTAGCTGGGATGCTACCTGATTCATGAATCATTGAATAAACCCAATTTGATCTTCATATATTTACTCAGCTAAATCTTGTTTTTAACAGATTCAAAGCCATTAGCCCTGGGAGTTGGGTCCTAAAGTTATTCTGATTTTCAATATCATGACTTTTCAAACCAATGCACATATGCTTGGTATTAGATCTTGTTGCCTGAGTCAGTCCTCTCTGTCTGTAGTTTGAACTGAGATTTGTCAGAGAAAGTCAAGTTATAACAGAGCTTGATTTGGTATTATCTTCCATCTGTTTGAAAATAATCTGCTTTTACAGACTGATTTTTTCTGTCCCCTCAAAATTAATATTTTGAGATCTTAACCCTCAATGTGATGGTATGAGAAGTTGGGGCCATTGGGAGGTGATTAGATCATGAAGGTGGATCTCTCATGAATGCAGTTAGTGCCCTTATAAAAGAGACCCTAGAGAGCTCCCTTGTCCCTTCTGCCATGTGAGACACAGTGAGAAGCCAGCTATTTTTCAATCAGAAAGTTGGTCTCACCAGATACAGAATCCACGGGCATGCTGATGTCAGATTTGCCCAGCTTTCAGAACAGTGAGAAATAAAGTTTATGCTGTTTATAAGTCACTGGGTCTATGGTGTTCTGTTATAGCAGAACCTGGAATGACTAAAACATGTGCTTATGAATTTTTTCATGGCTCACTCATACTGTTTACATACTCTTATCTTTCACAGGCAAAAGTGTTACTGTCTAGGGCGAGGGAGCCTAGCAGTGCTCTTTCCTGCTGATCAGGCACCTTGAAAAGGAAACAGACCACTTTGAAGAAAATCAATAATAGAAAGTCATCTGGCAGCTTATAAAACAGAAGTACATAGGGGTAAAATCAGGATCAAGCTCAAAACGACATCAATCCATTAATCTCCTGCCTGTAGACAGACAAAATTGTTGTTATGGGCGTGCTAAGTTGCTTCAGTCATGTCTAACTCTGCAGCCCCATGGACTGTAGCCCACCAGGCTCCCCTGTCCATGTGATTTTCCAGGCAAGAATACTGGAGTGGGTTGCCATGCCCTTCTCCAGGGGATCTTCCTGACCTAGGGATTGAACCTGCATCTATTATGTCTCCTGCATTAGACAGGTTCTTTAATACTGGCGTCACTTAGAGAAAACTTTGTTGTTATAGTCTTCTTTAAAACTGAATCTTATCTGAAATGTCTTTGAAATGATTCTTGGCACACATGACCGCACATAGTGCCCACTAGAATCTCAGCTATATGTAACCAGAGACTTTGTCTTGCTTATGATGGTCTCTAGGTTGCACAGAGTTGGACACGACTGAAACGACTTAGCAGCAGCAGCAGCACCTGGTATATTAACTGTGCTTAATGTATAGTAAGCACTTAAAAAACACTGACTGAATAAAGGATACATAAGAATCTGAAAAATATATGTATGTATATATTTTTTCAGATTCCTTTCCATTATAGGTTATTACAAGATTTTGAGTGTTGTTCCCTGTGCTATAAAGTAAAGTGGTATTTAACTGAATTGAATAAAGAGAAATATTTTTTTAAATATTTATTTTTATTTATGTATATGGCTCCACTGGGTCTTAGCTGCAACACACCAGATTTTTTAGTTCAGAATGTGGGATCTAGTTCTGTGATCAGGGATTGAACCCCGGGCCCTCTACATTGGGAGTGTGGAGTCAGCCACTGGGCCACCAGGGAAGTTCTGAGAAATCTTTGCAGATGAATATTTCCCTCTTGGGGCTTCCCAGGTGGTGCTAGTGGTAAAGAACCCACCTGCCAATGCAGGAGACATAATAGACACGGGTTTAATCCCTGGACTGGGAAGATCCCGTGGAGGAGGGCATGGCAACCCACTCCAGTATTCTTCCCTGGAGAATCCCAAAGACAGAAAAGCCTGGCAAGCTACAGTCCATGGGATAGCAAAGAGCTGGACATGACTGAAGTGACTTCGCAGGCAGGTAGAAATTCATTTCTTTCTTGTGATGATAGCCGTGGGCTGAGGGGCTAGTTCATCCAACTGTTTTAGAACACGTGTGTGTTCAATGTGTCTACAGATGCGTACACATCAGCATGTTTATATACACACAGATGTTTACTCCTGTGACAGAGCTCTTTCCCAAACACTGCATTATAATCACGTAGGAGTTAGCCAGTTAACCGTGAAAGGGGTTAATACCGCCATGTGCAGGAGCTTCCTTCTCAAATGGCCACACTGCCATCCATATTACTGACTGGAACTCCTGACTGTTTTTTGAAAAAAGGTGACAAAGGTTAATAAGAAAGAGTAGGTCAGGCCACATGGAAGAAAGAAAAGGAAGGGAGGAGTATTTTGAACAGCTTCCAAGCTGAAACCTCTCAGTAGATGTTAAATGATAAAAATTCTCCTTAAAGTTTTAACAATGGAATGAGAGGGAAGGAATTTTCAAGATGCAAGTCTCAGGCCCTCTCTGTGTTCGCGCAGAGCCTTTAGGAAAAACTGCTTTCCTGAGTTTGCTGTCATGTTGAAATGAACAACATAGTAAAAGGAATAACTCTAAAATTTGGGGACTGGCTAGTCTCTTTATCTCATTGGTTCCCTCTCCCACCCTCTTCCCTACTGTTGGTTTCGACTGCTCTGAGTTATTGCTCTGCATTGTGAGTCATCCTGGTGCTGGTCCACATTTCCTTGGTCATTGCACACACTACCCATGAGCCTGAATGCAGCTATTAAGTTCAGGGGTTCTCACTGGTTAGAAATAATGGGGTTTTCTAGTGTTGTTACAAAGCTTATCTGCTCAAGTTGTTTCTTAATATCAAATCACAGTAGAAAAAAAACAGAATTTCTCTGCTTAACGCAGGTAGGTTTACACTTGGGATCATTGATGGCTTAAGCAAAGACTTTCCACCTACAGCCAAGTGATTAATGGCTTACCCATCTGCACAGAAAACCAATGTTTTAATCTTGGCTTGAAGGCGTCATATCACCTGCAGTTTCCAAACAACCGCATTTATTTCCCTCAAAGTAAAATACCAAACAAAGAGAATGAATGCTTGCAAGTTAGCTTTTTATTCCTCTCCTCTGTTCAGCAAACTGGAGGAACTTGTTGCTTATGTTACTGGTTCTGTGTGACTCTGGGGAGGGCCCTGAGAATGTGGCCTGATTTAGAGTGTATTTTGTTCCCATGTTGTCTTCTTCTAGTTGGAGAGGAAAGTCCCTCCCTGCAGGGGTCATCAACACCAATTTCTTTATCAGTTAGACCTAATCACGTAACTAGACACAAAGAGTTTTTGACTTTCCTTGGAAAACTGGGAGAGTGTGTTTGAGACAAATAAAATGAAAGCTTAGACATTTTTCTGTCTTTTGTTAAATTTTCCATCAATTGGATCCATCCTTGAGTATCAAAGACTGCTTTCTATTCAACTTCTGGTCTAAATACTAAGTATACACTCCTCAAGTGTTAAGTGAGTGCTAAGTGGCTTCAGTTGTATCCAACTCTTTTGTGACCCCATGGACTGTAGCCTGCCAGGCTCCTCTGTCTAAGGGATTCTCCAGGCAAGAAAGCTGGAGAGGGTTGCCGTGCCCTCCTCCAGAGGATCTTCTCAACCCAGGGATTGAACCCCCTGACTCTTATGAATCCTGCATTGGCAGGTGGGTTCTTTACCGCTAGTGCCATCTGGGAAGCCTATATATATATATATATATATATATATATATATATATATATATATATTTATAAACACACATACACACACACATGATGTGAAGTCATTTCTATCTTGAACAACATTCAGACTGGTGGTCTGCCTCGATGTCTAAAGAAGAGTCAACAGGCTACTTTAATTGTGCCACCACCTGAGCCTCATCAGTGCTTGCCCAGACCACTGTGATTAACTCCTGACGAAAGCACCTGCTTTCACCCTTGGCTCCTGACAGCCATTTTCTACACAGTAGCCAGACCAATTTAGAAAACTGAACCAAACCATGTCACCCCCCACACACACACACACACACTTTATCACTTTCTTTTTGCTTCCACTGAAATAGGAGTGGAATCCAAATGCCTTACCACTGTCTACACAGCCCTGTGACCTACCTCTTTCTCTCTCCTGTCCTCCTAAGGATACCCGGTGTTTATTCTATACCTAGATACAGATCCCTTCTGCCTCAGGAGCCCATTCACTATCTTCCCAAGGCTTCAGCAAGGCTAGTTTTATTCTGTTCATTCAAATGTCTTCAGTTCAGATGACACTTTCCAAGGGAGGACCTTCCTACTCACCCTGGCTAAAGTAACCCGTTGACTCCCTGCCTCTGTCCTCTTACTTTATTTCCATATTCTTTAAGGAATTTGGCGCTGCCTAAAATCACCAGATGCACTACTTATAAAAGTGTATATTGTGTGGTACCACCACAGGGATTCATGCCATGACGGCAGTGCCCTTATCCACTTTTCCGTCACTATATGCAGTGCCTAAAATGATACAGACATATTCTAGGGGCTCAGAGAATTATTTGATGAGTGGATGAGTAGATTAATAATTCCACTTTAAAAGTAGTGTTGTGTAAATTTGTTGATTTGGCTCCAGCTTTTTTATTTTGAAAAACTTTAATCGTAATTACCAGTGCTGATTGGTACTTAGGGAATATTTTAGTTGGAAATATTGTTCAAACATTATTCCAAGGAGACATTCCCTTAGCAACATCTCTGACAAGCAGTCATCTAACTTCTATTAAAATAGCTTCAGTGTTGAAAACCTCACTCCTTATTTATGTAGCGTGTTCAAAGGTTAGACAACTCTATTTTTTTTTCCCTGTAAAATAAAGTAAAATCTTCCTATTATGCTAAATCTTAATCCTAGTTCTGTCCTGAGGGGTTTTACAAGATAAGTCTTTTCCTCTTTCACACAGAAGAATTATCCCATGGAGGCTGCTCTTGGCAAAATTTCTTCTGTAACCTCAGTGATTGCTTACATGACACTTCACTGCTGTAACATTTTTCAGAAAATGCCTGCTTCCTTTTCCTTTCCCCTGAATGCATTCTTCTTTGCCAACATTCCTATTAAATTCTGCCACCCGTTTGTGGAGCACAGTATAAAGCCATCAAGCATGGGAAAGAAATCAGGGCTCTGAAAAATCACTGAAAGACTGAATGTCGTGAGAGTTCCCTAATGATAGACTTTAGGGAAGGAAGCATGAGAGACCACCAGACTTCTCCCTTTATGCTAACATGGAGACAGAAAGGCTTCGCAGGCGTCACTCTCTATCTGTGGATCCTCAGTAAGAGAGCATTCATTCTAGAAGAAAAGGCACCCCTTACTTCCTGACCGTATGGTTTCTCTACATCTTCAGTCCAAAACTGCAACAAATATAGATTATTTTTCCAACACTTAATATTGCTTCAAAGACCACAGTTCTTTCCTTCCTGGTCTCTTCCCAACTTCAGTAACAACAACAGTACAAAAGCTGGATTCATCATAGGAACAAAGTGGTGACTCTACTTCAAACAGAAAAGTGATCAAATGGATAATCTCTGCCCCTTGGATTTCTCTGAAATCGCTTTGGTTTGTACACTTGGGATGGTGTGTGAATTACCTGGCTGTGTTGAAATGGCTTGAATGGATTCCAAGAAACCACTGAAGTTGGAGTAAAAATCAACAAACAAACAAAAAATACTTTAAAAAATCTAAAAGTAGCAGGCCAAGAAATTGTTTTTTTTTTTTTCCTGTTCCAAATGAGTAGGTTTCTTAACATCTATTTCTGTAGACTTAAGTTCCTGTTTGAAAACTAAAATCAATTTGGCTCTATTAGTGGCAGTTATTATTTCATGAGTAAATAGAGTTCTTCAGCGTACAATGCTGACCCGTTGTGAGGTAACTGGTTTTATGAAGATAATGACTTGGGGACCCTGGTGCTGTTGGCACATGGGCAGGGAGACAGAAGGTGGCTTCACAAGCCTAAAAGGGACATGATGCCCTCAGACACATTTCAGTCATTGAAATGCTCACTGCCAGCATCTTACTCAAAGCACAGAGTTGGATAAAATTTTCTACTTCCATACACACCTCTTGGCTGGCCTCTAGGACTTGGACAAGTGATTTCTTTTCCCATCCAAAGCTGCCCTTAATCTCTATTTAAACCAATAAAATTTTACAACAATAATAATGGTGGATAGAACCTCTGAAATTGACTGGAGTTATACCTCTGAGGGCCTCCTTGAACTAGTTTTCCTAATAGACTCCAGCTCTCCTGGTACTTCTTTGAAGGTCTAGTGGTCAGTTTGTGGAATCCAGACTTCACTAAGATGGAAATTACAAAAGAATCTTGTTCATTATTATTATTATTTTATTCATTTGTGCACGTTTGCAGGAGAAGAAAGATTTTAATATAAGGAGTTATCATTGATTCTAGACGTTTGTGGTTAAGGATTCCCAAAAGGAGAATTTAAAGATTCTTGAGTTTCTTTGATGGTCATAGTGTTTTAATGTGATCTTTGCTAATAAGTTGCCCTTGATGGAATGAAGAAAACTGGGGAGGGGTATATGCAGGAAGATAAATGAGACAACAGTGATGTGCCTGAACCCAGACCTGCTGTAGAGACTGGAGTGAGAATTTGAGGAGATGAGCTAAGAGGATTGGTAGAGTCCAAGGAAACTGTATCATCTGTTTAATAGTTCTCCAGGGAGAAGATGTACATTTTGCTCGAAGAGAAGCCAGGGCAGATTTATTTGGTAATGTGTGGCCCATCTTCCACAACTGGAGAAAATTAGATCTCCATCGGTGAGGTAGACCTGGCAAGTGTATGTTTGAGATCTTTTCTTCATTACTGGAATGTCAGTGCGCAGTGTCAAAACCTAGAGCTCCCAAAGACAGTATGACAAATTAAAGATAGACGCAGCTTACAAATGACATCTCTTTGCTAAAGATGGTGGACATTTCCAGGAGAACATTCTATTTCTCACGTAGAGATTTTTTAACTTAAGAGGGTGAGAGGATAATAGTATTATAAAAGTTGCAAGAGTTCTGGTCACTGGTGTTTGTGGTCGAGATTCTTAAACTGAAGACTTTATCTTAAAATCAAAGAGTGAGTACAAACAGAGTCACTTGTGAGGGAATGTGCTGTACCAATTTTCAAGCTAGTACTCTAGAAGGAATGTAAAACAGAGCGAAAATTACACATAGACGCAAACGTCTGTTATCTTCATAGACAATTTCTTCTACTAGGATAAATCAAGGCCACCCATCATTGTAAGTGATGGAAAGATGAGAAGACCTGGTAGCTTTAACTTTCCTCCAGATGCAGATAGCCAACATTACTTTGCCCTACTCTTGTTTTTAGTAATTCAGTCAGGCCTGTCATTGTTCTTTCATTAGAGCTAATTTTTGCTACGTCTGTGTGGCCACCTGGCATCTTTGCTCATCTGTGTATCACCTCTGAGGTTAGCTTGGGTTTCCATCTCTACTCTGTCACTTGCAAGTTGTGTGGTGGCAGAGCCATCACTTATTTTAGCCTACTGTTAGCCTGGAAAACAGAGCTTGGGGCAAAACTCTAGGGGGAAATGCCATGCTAGAGAAATAATAGTGAAAGTAAAAGAGGCGGCATAGGAGGAAGAGCAAATATGAAGGGATATATTCCAAGCTGGCCAAAGCTTTGTAGCTATTTGGATTGATCATCCCATCTTTTAGGACAGCTTCGGCGTACCATATAAGTGATCAGAACTGTCTGAGTACAGTTTATCTGTGGGGAGGGGGAGAGAAGGAGATACCCATCAGCTGCCATCTCTCGTAGGTCAGAGTTTGCCCACATTCCTCTGCACTTCTCGGTCTGTACCTCCCAGAGCCACTGTGGAAGGCTGGACCCACGAAAGCCACTGCCTTCCCACATCCTGTAGGACCAGGCATGATACCTCATACCACAGAGATTAAAACAAAGCAGTCTGCAAGTGGCAGAAAGCCCTGGTGGGAGGTGGAAGAGGGAGGAAAGATGCTTTCAGGCAAGTCCATAATGACATAGGTTTCCAGGAATAGCTGCTACAGCATGCCCAGCTGGCCTGGCATACAGACTAACACCATGAAGACAGATGAACCTTCCACATACAGAGATCCAGAACTCTCCTTGTAACCTACCAGGTAATACTGGGTCCTGAGTAAGCTTCCTGTCGGCCATGAGCAAAAGGAAATTGTTACTGAATTAGTTTGTATGGACCTTGCTTGTTGCCTCAGCAGGGAAAGCTTCTATTTCCATTTGGGTTGGAGTAGGCAGTAACAAAATCTGAATTAAGCTTGCACTGAGATTGAAGTGCAATGGAGAAAGAATGGAGAAATAGGAGCTCAGTTCACAGATCAACTTCTCCCAGCATGGCAAGAGGGATTTGATATTAATGAGTGAAGCCAGAGGGAGGAGAACGAGGCTAGTGATGAGGACGTGTATGCATTAGTCTACTGGGGAAGGGGCAGTGCTTTTGTGACGGGGTGGGGTGTCACCTCCTTTAATGCTTCTTCGATCCTTAATGTCTGGTCATGGCTGCCTGTAGTGTGTCATTTAATATGCTGATGTGGTAAACTCAATGTTATCATGAGATGTAGGGTCTATTGCAAGTCAGATTCATCACCATCTTGATCCCAGCTGGTTCCATCCAATTTTTTTGTGTGTGTCTCTATAGCTTGCTTTCCTATCTCAGGACCCTGTGAATTAAAGGTTTATGTTAACTTCTGCTAAAGGCAGAAGTTGATAGGTTTTGAGCAAGGACCTGGCACAACGTTGGCAAATGAATTATTTCTGAACAAATCTAGGGCAGGAAGTGGCATCACTTGGGTCTGGCACCTTACCTAGCCTTTCTACACCTTGGTTTCTCTGCAGGTGATGAGTAGTAGCTATTGTCTCCTCTTCTCTCCACAACATCCTCTCTCTCCAACCACATGCCTCACTCAGCTCTAAGTTTGAGTGCTTGGGGTCTCTTACCCTTGGGATTTCGTCTTTTGCCAGGCTTTCTAAATTGCTTCACTGATGGTTTTCAAGGATCCTAGCAACCATCCTCTTAACTGAATGGGAGTGACTCTTGCGTATTCCTTATTTCAAAGAAAAGTAGATGAGAATGTTATTTAGGTTCTCTTAATACTTTTTTTTTTTTTTTTTGCTTCTTTGTTTAACAATGACCTGACAATGACTGCATTTGGGCAGTCTTTCTGAAATACTGTGAGTATCGATATTGCCAGTTTTGTCTCTTAAGAGGAAGTGTCTCTTATGAATGGCAGCAGAGTTTTTCATAGGAGCACATGTATCACAACTTTTGGCTATTGACATTGAGGAGGTAGGAATACTCTTTACTGTTTTTCTTATTTTGATTTAATATTCACTGATGTCCCCTTATTTCCTGACCCTGTTATCTAAGGAGGTTTTTCTTTCTGTTTAATCCCATGGTGTGACTCCTTAATAAGGTGACAAGCTGCCCCACAATAGAGAAAGGGGTGATACGTACCTCTACCCCTCAAGTGCACAGAACCGGGCTCAACAGGTCAGCGATGTGAATTGGGTCCCAGGAACAAGCGCTGGATCGAGGTATGAGGAAATAGCCATCTGGGTTTCCAAGAGAGGACAAGTCAATGGATGACACTGGTTCACTGTCCTTAGGGAATTTAACATGAGCACAGGCCAGTGCTGCCATTAAACACAAGGGACTGCCTTCAGGTTGGCAGATGAGAGACAAAGTCAAGAGTTAGGAGCTGAGTAGAACCAGAATGAGGCAAGATCTGGAGCAATACAAGAAAGTTTTGGATAATTGTAAGAATGAAGCCAGAACATGAAAACCTGACTTTAATGGCTGGACAGACATCAGCATGGGAGACTGGTG
Organism: Neotragus moschatus; assembly: GCA_006410615.1. NCBI lineage: Eukaryota > Metazoa > Chordata > Mammalia > Artiodactyla > Bovidae > Neotragus > Neotragus moschatus. The sequence continues at coordinate 1,154,870 of SJYA01001561.1, read as the reverse complement.
ACATTGATTAAAGTATAGTACCTAATTGGGGTGGTCTTCCCAGGTGGCTCAGTGGTAAAGCATCTGCCTACAATGCAGGAAATGCAGGTTCAGTCTCTGGGATGGGAAGATACCCTGGTGGAGGAAATGGAAACCCACTCCAGTACTTTTGCCTGGAGAAACTCATGGACAGAGGAGCCTAGTGGGCTACAGTCTGTGGAGTTGCAAAGAGTTGGACATGACAGTGAGCTCACACACACCCATATATACCTAACCAGGGTAGATCTAATGTATGACCAGGACTGCTATGTAGAAGGGATCTTTTAATAAAAGACACACTTCCTCTCAGATCTCCAGCAAGCAAGCACTGAGCACACAAACACTGAGCTATACATTGGTGGAAAATAAATATATATGTAATAATTCCAGTTTGGTCAAGGAAATAATATAGCAGCAGGTGGAATTTACCCTCTTGCCTTGGTTTCCCCCCTCCCACATGATATATTGGGTTGGTCAAAAAGTTTGTTTGGATTTTTCCATAATGTGTTACAGAAAAACCCTGAATGAACTTTTTGGCCAACAATACATCTCTCATAGCTGGTAAATGTGAAATTGCCTTTAGCACCCCTCCGCTGTGTACACACTGGCCCGCTCTTGCCAGAGGCAGAAAGCCAGCAAGCCTTTGTTTTATGCTGGCTCAGAGTATTTCATGTTCCCTTGGACAGAGAACCTCCTCTTCTTGCTTTTGGTATGGGGACTTTTCAGCTCGCAGCTTGGGTAAGGAAGCCATGTTTGGTTAATGTCAAATTTACTCCGAACTTGGCTGGCCTCAAAGTTCATGTGGTGGAAACTGTAGCTCCTCCCATGGTTTGGATATTTTACATCTACACATTACATTCAAAAAGCCAAAGTTTAGACTCATGGAAAAAAATAGCTAAATTGATGACTAATTTTACATCAGAAACTTTCAACCAGAGGAATAGTGTGCTACAGAGTAAGCAGAACTGCCCCACCCCTGGCCCCCTGCCCTTTGCTTGGATCAAGGAGATTTTCAAGTGTCTCTTTGAGAGAGGGTGGAGAAGGACGTAGTGGAGGCCCAGCTGTGTGGACCCACACAGCAGATGGTCCTCGAAATACAGGCGGCCTGAAGTTACTCTCCACTGGGCTCTTCCGACTGAGCTATTGAGTCATGCCGCCACTTGTCATGCTGAAGAGGATTGTTTAGGAGGAAAATGCGGTGGTTTCTCTTGCTTAATATATCTGTACTAGGAGGTCGTGACCCATCTTTCTTACTACACACACTTTTATTTATACACCATAAGGAATAATTTCAACCTCACTCTCCCCACGCCACTCCTTCGCCAGAACATATAGAAATGTCCATGTTCAAAATAAAAAGCTCTTGCTTTCTTGGCTGAATATCAAGATTTTTGTAGATTGTCAACTCCTTAAGAGGGGAGAAGCATAAAATCCAGCTGTAGAAACCCAGAAGTGACCTAACATGATCCAGGTGTTTCTAGTTTTCTTAGGAAAGGAGGCAAATGTCTATGCAATGCCTGACCAACCGTATCTGGAGGATACTGCCTGATAACACAGGGTTGCTACTCATGGTTTCCATGGGGGCTGTGAGTGAGTCCACAGTGTGTAACAACAACATGAGATTTATCAAGATTGGTTTTATTCTGAAAGCTTGTGCCCTTATATGTATCCAACTCCCATCTTTTCAATGCTCATAAAATGGATTTAAAAGCAATAAACTTGTAAAGACAACATGGTGGGATGGAAAATGCAGAGAGTGGGAAGAAATGGGTTTTAGCCTTAATTCTGTCACTTGTCAGCCACGTATCTGGGGACAAGTCTTCAATCTTTCTGAGCATCATTTTTTAATCCGTAAAACTAAGAAAATAATACTTTCCCTTCATATCCTACTAGAAAGTAAAGCGTGGTGTTGGGGGCAGATTTATTTACGTGGATAACTTGGCTAAAGCTATGGATAAGGCATTTAGCAGTCTGCAGGCTTATCTGCTCTGTCTGGAGTAACATTCTGACCCACCATTCATGAACCGTGTATGGTCTACTATATTTTTAGGTTGTATTTTTTTAGTGGTTAAAACTGAACTAGTTTGGCAGAACTACTTCTTCAGAGTGAATAACAAGCCATCTGCCAAAATCTTCCTCCTCCATCCTCAAATGCCACTTACTTCTCAAAGCAACCCAAGCGCTTTTAACTGGAACGAGTCCCAGTGCTGGCTATTTCCATGGCAGGTCTTCTGTTAGTCCTGACCATAGCTAATGGTCATCTGGCAAAATATCTTCCTTCCAGGGCTGGAATCTAGCTGTAGTCATCCTTATACTTGCCTACCTTGCCTTCTAGAGTAATATGCATGTAGGTGTATGGTGAACACTTTCTAAATTGAATTACTTAATTTCCTCGGTCAGGTTGGCAGGGGAAGGGGAAATGGTGGTGGTTTCTGTGCAGCATCTGGTGTTGGTGGAGCATGGCATAAGCAAAGAAAATCAGAGTAAGAGTCACTGAACTGGATGGAAATTCGAGCTTTGCCACTGTGTTGCTGTACTGTGGCCTTGGCCAAGTCACAGAACTCTGTGAACCTTTGTTTCCTTGTCTTTATAATGAGAGAATAGGATGAGTTGGTCTTTAAGGCTCCTTATTTTATGCTATCTTCATCTAAGGTAAGATGCTGAGAAGAACTTCAAGCAATTCAAGTGATGTTTTAAAATGGTAATCAACCAATAGGATGATTCCAAAGCGATAGAAATTGATTCTATTTTGAGTGGTAAGCATTATTTTACATAAATCAGGAATTCAGGGTAAGGAATTTATCAAGTGTATCTGTGGACAGTTTAAAATTTAAAGCCTAGCATGGTATGCATAATCCAAGAATATATTGATATCCACTTGGTCTATTGTACAGATTGCAAAATACATTATAGTAAAAATAAATATGGATTAAAATTTTAATGATGTCTTTGGATTTTGGTGGTTATTATTTTTTAAATTTTACCATATATTTTTTCTTCACACATTCACATTAGAAAAATTTGGAGTTATCTATGAAACTTGAAGTATCTTTTAAAATAGCACAGATATGAAATGTATCTTTATTAGTAGAAAAGGAAAGAACTCTCCCACATGTGTTGGTTAGTTTCAGTTTCAGACTGCAGGACTTTGTCTTGTGGAGTTAAAGCAAATTTGATAGGTACTTAGTTGTAATCTTAGGTGGTATGCACTGCACAAAATTATTTTATTGCTGGGTCCTTTGTAATTTATTGAGGCCACTGTAATATGATCTTATAGGATCATATACATGTGTACATAAACATTTCACTTCTCTTTATATCAATTGTACTGAATCTGCAGTGTAAATTTGGCAATCCAGTCAACTTTATGATCCTTTTATCAAGATTGATTTTCCATCTATCTTCTTAAGGACCAAGAAAGAAACTTAATAAATTTGAAGGCTGTTTTTTCCCTTCTTCTTTTAAATGCAGTGAAATCTTTACCAGATGAAGTCAACCCTTAAATGAGTGAACTATTTCCATTGTCCAGTTGTCCAAGTAAATTTAAAGCAGAGGGTGTTTTTGACAGCTTTGTTAGTGTAGCTCTTTTTTTTTCCTTGCTGGTAATTCAAGCATAATTGAGGTCTAATGTTGAGCTTTAAATATGTTCTTGAGACTTGAAAAGGAAGCTTGATGAGGCGTGTACGGCAGCATAACCTCTCAATTATTCACACATTTATATGACTGTAATCACCAAGGCCTCTCATTATAAATGTTATGAACGATTTTATAACCAGACATTGATATGAGCTAATGGGCAGTGAATTGCAACTCAAATGGTGAAACTACAAATAGTAATCAGAATATGGCCAGGGTCATCCATCACAATTAACATCATCATCACTCATTTCTAAAATCTCTGATGCTGTATCAGGTCACATTTGAGAATTAGCCAAGCAATTGCTAAAACTTGAACTAAAAAAAATTGCATGTGTTTGACAAGGACTCTGGAGCCCCATAACTACTCACTGACTTAGTTGAAGACAAGGAAGACTGTCATTTTTGTGACTTGCTCTTTCAGATTTAAGTAATTTAGAAGGTCTCTGTCTATCATTCAGTATGATCTAACAGCTGTATTTACTACAGTATCCAAATCTGAATTCTGCTGGTGTAATAATAGCTAACAAGATGGGAGAAAATTCTGAAAAACTGTTATTTAGTGCCCCTTACCTCATTTGTCCTTTCCTCCATTCCTGCTTACTATCAATCAATTGAATCTTTCAACAAATACTTTTAACAGTTGAGTCATGGGCCAAACACTATACTAGGCACCAAGGAAACAACCCAAGCATACTCTCTCACTACCCTTGTAGAGCTTAGGCTTCAGTGCCAGAACCAAGATTTTGAGTATTCCTGAATTAGTCTTATCCTGAACACAATCTCTAAGTCATTAAAAAAAGAGAGAGAAATGGGTTAAAATGCATTCTGTTAGAATTTAAGTCTGAGTAACCACTTCCTTCTCTTTCCATGGTAGACTGAGAATAGAGATGTAAATTAGAATATTGCTGGTCATTTTTGTTTCTTTCCTTGAAACAGTTGTAGAGATGGCTGAGAAGATAATAAGGGTCTAGGCAGTTGCTTAAAAACAACATTTTGAAAGAAAAAGCTCCAGAAAGTCTTGTTGTACAGTTTTCCTATTTCTTGAAAGCTCCTGGCATAGGCAGCAATGGAAGTGTCTATTTCCAGATTAAATGAACAAGAGGGATTGTGGGTGTGTATGTGTGTTTTTGGAGATTGTATACTTTAAGTTCTACCATGGATTGAAAATCACATATCATTTATTACACATCAATTAATGTAAGCATTAACAAACCTAGACAGCATATTAAAAAGCAAAGACATCACTTTGTGGACAAAGGTCAAAGTTATGGTTTTTCCAATAGTCATACACGGATGTGAGAGGTGGACCATAAAGAAAACTGAGTGCTGAAGACTTGATGCTTTTGAGCTGTGGTGTTGGATAAGACTCTTGAGAGTCCTTTGGACTGCAAGGAGATCCAACCAGTCAATCCTAAAGAAAATCAACCCTGAATATTCATTGGAAGGACTGATATTGAAGTTCCAATACTTTGGCCACCTGATGTGAAGAGCCAACTCATTGAAAAAGATCCTAATGCTAGGAGAGGTTGAAGGCAAAAGGAGAAGGGGCTGACAAAGGATGAGATGGTTAGACAGCATCACTGGCTCAAAGGATATGAGTTTGAACAAACTCCAAGAGATTGTGAAGGACAGGGAAACCTGGCTTTCTGGGGTACAAAGAGTCATATACAACTGAACAACTGAACAACAACAATGTAAGCATAATTATGGATAACAGATGATCAATAGGAGCACCACAGTTCAGTTCAGTCGCTCAGTCGTGTCCGACTCTTTGCGACCCCATGAATCANCTGTAGAATATGGTTTGGCACAGGGATACACTAAAGCTTTAATTTTGGCAAGTGTAGGATATCACTCACGAGTAAGGTTGGCCTTTCTGAACAAGTTGCTTATAAAATTTACAGCATCCATGCTCACTCACGTATATCTCTTATGCAGTGTGTTTATCTTCTTTTATTAGCTTTTCATGCTTGTGTGGACATTGTTCTTTCCTTCTGTCATCTTCAGTTAACATGGAAGGAGTGAGTAGCTTAGGTTGGGGTGGAAGCTAATGTCATCTGTAAACATAAGGTGAAAAACTTCTATGGACATAATTCATGTGGTCCAGAATAACAGGTGTTCATGTGTATTTTTAATATCTATGTACTTGGTCATCGTTGGTTTGTATTCCCTACCTAGCCCCTCCAACTACACACACCCCTCCACAATCCACACCCCTCCCATCACACGCACACCCCAACCTNTCTATGGACATAATTCATGTGGTCCAGAATAACAGGTGTTCATGTGTATTTTTAATATCTATGTACTTGGTCATCGTTGGTTTGTATTCCCTACCTAGCCCCTCCAACTACACACACCCCTCCACAATCCACACCCCTCCCATCACACGCACACCCCAACCTAACACTGAGTTAGGAACTGTGTTTTTGTTCAGTGAAAAGGGAAATTTTCCTGGGGTAGAATATTTGTAAATTTTTTTTTCCTTTATAATTCTAAGTTACAGCAGGCACACTGAATTCAAGGCTGGAGGCAGCCACTGTCCTGAGCAGAGGCTTTATTTGTCTCATCAATCCAGTGGGAATGCCATGAGAGGGTCCGTGACCTGGGGCCCATCTTGCTCTAATAATGGCTTAACACTCATAAAAGATTTTTAATGGCTACATGAGACATATTTAAATATTAAACGCCATTCCTCTTGGTTGATTCACGAACCCCAACGAACAGGTCTCCTTCCAAGGCTGAAGAACTGCGCCTGGCTTCTCACGCCAGAGTGAGCAAAACAAATCCAGGAACAGAAACCTCTACTCCGCCCTGCTCATCCAGCTGCCCTGCGGACCCGAGCACCCACTGCCTGGCGCACTCTAATTGAGAAACGCAACTGCTTGGTACCCACGTCTAATCCTGCTCCAAGAGAGACCTTTCTGCTTGCTTTCGTTGTAATGTGGTTCCTTTGCTCGGGTCCCACCAGCCTCAGTGCTGCACCCTACTGGACGGATCATACCCTTCTTGACCAGCACTTTGTGTTTCTAAGTTTGAACACACCCGCGCTCGTGGGTCATCCATGTCGTTAGGTTTCAGGAAAGACTCCAGGACCCTGGAGACCATGTTGCGCTTTTCTCAAAGCCTAGTGATGGAAGATAACAGCCTCACTAGACTCGGTCCTGTTTGCTTCCTCAGAGCCTGTCCTCCAAGGTCAGAGCCTGGCATCCCCTTGCCTAATCACACGATGACCCTGGCTTCCCAGGTGGCAGTGGTAACGAATCCACCTGCCAAAGCAGGAGTCCCTGGAGACATGGGTTATGTCCCTGGACGGGGAAGATACCCTGGAGAAGGAAATGGCAGCCCACTCCATTATTTTGGCCTGGAAAATCCCATGGACAGAGGAGCCTGGCGGGTTACAGTCCTTGTCATCGCAAAAGTGCCTGATATGACTGAGTGACTAAACAATCTGCATTCATGACCAGGAAGAACTGTATTTGCCTTTGTTACTCTTGCCTTCTGCTGTGGATGTCAGATTTATATCACTTGGAGATGCTTTCATTTACAGAAGAGTAAGACTTCCTGTGGGGAGTAGAGTTGCCTGGGGAAAACCAAGATGGAAAGGTACTTTCAAGTAAGAGCTGAGGCTGTGTGAACGCAGAAGCGCTTCGGGTTTGGCAAGCTCTATGGTATTTTTTAAAAAATATTTGGGGTACAGCAGAGCCCAAAATGTATTTTGCTCAAAGCACTGTTTCCCTTTCATTTTCCAAAACTGTGTATATTCTAGGGAAATTTAATCTGTGTACTTTGGAACCATTTAACCTTCATTCATCAAAACATTGCAAGGTAAATACTAGGTCTAGGTTCAAGAAATCTCTTGAGTTCTTCGATAAGCAGTTTTTCCCTTTGAACTCGAAAGTAAAGTTTTGCCAGCTTTGAATGAACCCTGAACCCAGGGCAGGCCAGAGATTACTTCTCAAATTATCTCCCAGGCAGTGTGTGGAGAGTCACATGCATCTAGTACAAAGCAATGATGGCTTTTGGGGGTCAAGGCCTTCAGAACAGGCCTTGGACATTTCTGGGCTTTTCCTCTGGGGCCTCCAGGCACTGCTTTGGCTCTCTCTGTCAGTATGAGATCTCTCCTGGTACAACCCCAAGTCCAGGTTAGTTCTGGCCCTACCCAGGCCTGGTGCTCTGAACCTCCCAATCCCGTCTTTAAAATTCTGTTTAGTCCATCATGGCATTTAATTCATTTATTTTTATTTTTAAAACATTGCATTGACATATTATCTACCTTGATGACTGAGTTTTTTGTCTTCCTCGTACATTTTGTGCCTCACTTACCTCATCCTAATTCCAACTTTCCTTGAACCCGGGGCTTCCCCGTCTTCTTCTCTCTGTGATTCACATCAACCATGTGTATGGCTTACAGACAAACAAACAGCTTCCACCTCGAGGGGTTGGTGCAGGGATGGGGAGCTTGGGCAGGGGTTCAGTTAATCTTTTTTTTCATTTTTTATTAATTTTTTTAATTAAAACTTATTTATTTTAGTTGGAGGCTAATTACCTTACAATATTGTAGTGGTTTTTGCCATACATTGATATGAATCGGCCATGGGTTTACATGTGTTCCCCATCCTGAACTCCCTTCCTACCTCCCTTTCCATTCCATCCCCCTGGGTCATCCCAGTGCACCAGCCCTGAGCACCCTGTCTCATGCATCGAATATCGCTCATCTGCTTGAGGTAACCCCGTGTGCAATGTGGCTGGGCATGGTGGTTGAGAAATTTTGCTCAAGCCCACTCCTGCCTTTTGGTTTAGCTGGACTCTCTCTTCAGCTGGTCTGTAGCCACTGTGTTCAGCCATCTGCCGTTGTCCCATCTGTCTGAGTTAGTGCTGAGGCCATGGGTTTGTAATTGCCCTCTTGTCAGGAAGTTGTCTATATAGTGCAGAACAAGATTGGAGTAGACACTTACTGCGAGGACATAGTCTTTTTCTTTAAAAATGATTATTTCACTTTAATCTTATGCAGTTTGAAAATAAGAAACATTCTATGGACTCTCTTATTTATCCCCGTGATACCTAAGGGTAGATCCTCGGCCAAAGGAAAGGGAAGAAATTTGTGTTCACATGGAAAATTGTTGTCAAGACTGGACTTAAATTCAAGGACTTTATATTCATAGTTAATGGGTTCATTATAATTGTTACTTCCATCACGTAACAAGTGGTTACTTCCAACAAGTGGTTGAGTAATACCAGACCCTATGTTGAGTCTCTTCTCAGGTGCATTCTGTCATTTAATCCTTACAATAATCTGACTAGACGATGGGTTTTGTGAAGTTCAATACCCTCCTCAAGATCACTCTGATAGGGATCTGGAACTTTCTAACTCTTGTTTTTACCCATACCTCTATATGCCTCCTTCTCAGGTAGTCTACACATTAGAAAAAAGTCCATTTCCATACTTTTCAGGGACATGCTGATAGCATAATCTTTCACACTAAGACACTGGATACATAGAATGTTATATTTCATTTATTGAAGTTTTTATTTCATTCTTTTTCATATTATAATGAGAAAATGCTCAGAGTCTAAATTATAGCAAAGTCGGTCACTTTGTTTTCCAATGTTCGTGCTTAGTCGCTCAGTCGTGTCTGACTCCTTGTGACCCCATTGACTGTAGCTCACCAGGCTCCTCTGTCCATGGGATTTTCCAGGTGAGAATATTGGAGTGCGTTGCCATTTGCTTCTCCAGGGGATTTTCCCAACCCAGGAATTGAATCAGGGTCTCCTGCATTGCAGGCAGATTCTATACCAGCTGAGCTACCATGGAAGCCCCCAACCTTCACAATACTTCTCTTCTAGAGTTCAGAAACGAAAGTTCATCCAGACCACTGCTCTGATCCAATTTGTGCATGTCTAGGTGGAATCAGACAGACAGCAATTTATTATAAAAGTTTGGGGTTTGGGTTGAGGGAGAGAAACGCTAAAGAATTCAAATTCATCCGATAATAAGAATGTCTATCCACTCTCCTTAAAATCCTGAGTATAGACCTCTTTTGTATTCTTTACTGGCTCCTGCTGCGAGCTGGCTACCAGCTCTACTAGAAGTTCCTGTTAGATCTACTTCAATCTTGCCCTTCTGGGAGGGCTTTTCCTCTGAGCTCCATTGAGGGTTTTCCTCCGACTGTCTTCAACCAAGGCCCTAGTCTGTAGATGTGGCCTCTTTCTGGGATATCTGAATTAGAGAACATGGTACCGTGGGAACTGCCAGGTCTTGCCCTCATGTTGGACATTCCCCCACTCTATCTTGCGAACTTCAAATGAAGAGTCTTTAAAGAAGGAACTCCTTAGCTAGCAAGGCAGCTTAATGGGTATGGGATTGAGAGCACAGCAGCCTGTGCCCGGAACTAGTTATATAAGAAAGCCTCCAAGAGAGGACAGAACATGGTTTTTTACAAATTAATAAGGCAAAAAGGCTACACTCACTAGTGCCACAGCTGGGAAACAACTATGAGCAATGCATTTCTCATGCTAACAAATCCAAGCTCTTTGGAAAACAGATGCTGAGCCCTGGGACTGGCACTGGATCTCCCCTGGCAGGAACTGCAAGATTCAGTGATGGAAGGGTATCTAGGGACCATTTGTTCATAAACACAGCTGAGGGCCAGCAACCTGCTTTCATGCCCCGCCTGGGCTGCACGGATGGACCCCTTCCATTCAGCGTTTCCACAGCGATGAAGGCAGACATGCGAGGCTTCTGCAGCCCACGCTCAAGAGAAATAATTAAACAGTTTTTCTTAACCTCTTGAACTTTTCATTTATTATTGCCATCCATTATGTCTACCTTCTCAAATCGCAGAATCCCGAAACTGAGCTCTGGGGTCAAGGGTTTATTGTTTAATGGAGATAGAACATTTTGTAAATTGCACAAAGTCACAATGTTTATAATAGAAGCTTCTGGTGTACTGAATCTTTTCCATTTAACAAACAGTGAGCTTTGACATGTGTTCTTCCTACATAGCAAGAAATTTGGGGTAAGTGCAGTACTGGCATGAACACATTACCAAATCTTTCCTGTAAACCAAGTGACATCCGCAGTCAAATAAAAACATTCCTTCCACCAAATACCAGGAAATGCTAAAAGTATCACTATTCTTCTAAGGTCATGCTAAACTGAAGTTTTGGCTTTTAGAACACAGAGTAAGGATGAAGAAGGCCAACATTTTTGTCCAATACACATTTGCTGCTACAAATCCTCAGGGACAAACTCCTGGTTCAAATATGAACATGTGTATGGGCAATTTTTTCCTAGGATTTAACCTTCAAATGAAAACTGTAAATATTTTAAGAAAATGTACAAATGTTAAAAAATATTCCTGTTGTCTCTGTTTTTACTAGAATTTGCACTTTCAAATCAGAAACGGATTTGCTTAAAACAAAGCAAACATCCTCAAAAATGTACCCAGCCAAAATAACCAATGTATAAATACCTAGGATTAACAAAAAAATGAATGTTCTTCAGTAAAGACACAAGAAGTGAAAATTTGGGGGAAATGATGGGAAAGAATGTCTTAAACCTAAAATTTTAACCCATTGTGTTGGAGATCTAATCAATATTTTTAAAGCAATCAATGTGTGTGTTTCTTCTGGGGCTTCATGAAGTTAATGCTACATAAAATCTTTTGGACTATATATAGCTGATAAAAACCAATGTAAAAAGTGACTTTCCATGAGTAATTCGTATAACAATTTTCTTAAAACTTAATGATTGGTTTGTAGCACAAGATATATTTTTGTCTCATTTTTATGAGGTCAAAACACATAAGTAATTAAAGTTTACATTTGTACTGGTTCAGAGAGATTTTCCTGCAAAGTTGGCCTCTCCCAAGATGACCTTTGGAGGGAAAGACTGACTTAGTTTTTTTCCAGTTTTCTAAAAAATTTGATAGTATTTAATGGTTGTTTCAATGGACTCACTTGCTCAACACAGGCCAGCCAAGGCCTTTGCAGGGACTCACTCCCGCCATTCCTGATTGACCAGCAGGTGTCACTGTGGGTTTGGGTGGTAACCCAATTGACCATAGAAAAGAATGACTAATTGGGGGGAATAATAAGAGAAGAAAAAGAGAAATGTAAAAGCAGCTTCCTAGAGGAATAAAAAATTAATTTAAAATACCTGTGTTTACATAGACTCACTTTAGGAGCTCAGAGTTCTTTGTACCATTTTCCCATCTCCTACAGAGCCAGATTTGGTGAGGCTGAGTCACTGAAGGTAACTTCCTGGACAAAATAGCCATAAAGTTGAGCAAAGTTGAGAAGTGGATTATTCTTCTACTTTCTCAGGCCTTAGCTTTGTGCCTCATGGACATACTTCTTTTTGACCCATAGACACTTTTGCTTAATCTCAGAAATGTGCGGAGTCTTTGAGCTCTATGGTAGGTAATAGATTCGTGTTCCATAACAAGATTTTGACTTCACTAACCTCAGTGGTAAAATAAATTCTGCTGTTTCATTAATTGAAGGGGCACTTTGGTCTGAAAAGTTGGTTCTTCTCTCTCTCCCAAATCTGGATTGCTCATTTTCAGCAAAGCTAGCCTATTCAAGCCATGTATCTTCCTGAATATTTGAAATTTCTTAATAAACAAATTTTCAATTGGTAAAATTAATACATATTTTTTGAAACCATTGTCAGCTTTAAGGATGGATGGCCATAAAACCTCCTGGCACAGAGAGGAATTCACAGCTGGCCTAATTTGAATAACAGGCTGTAAACTGATTTCCGTTTTGGTTTGATATGTGAAAATAACATCTATGTTGCTGGTGCACAGAGAAGTCAGTTTTTTAAAGAAAAGATATATGCCTTGACTTCTCCAAATAAGGCTTAACACAAGTGTGAAACATTCTAATTTAGTCAAGTTCTGAATGAAACAAAGCAGAAAAGGCTTTTGAGGGAAAATGGAAATCTTATTACATTCTGAGAGCTCCTCTGGCCCTGTGCCTCTGGTATCTTCTCTGTACAACCCATTTCAGATCATGGACCATCATCTCATGATGAAGCTGTTGTACCTCATTGTTGAAGGTACTACAACCCAGGAGGATTGAAAACAAAAATAATTCAGCTTTATTATGAACCTCCTGCAGTTTCTACCTGGTTTTCATTCCCTCATCCTTATGTATTTATAGGGCTTCCCTAGTGGCTCAGATGGTAAAGAATCTGCCTGTAGTGCAGGAGACCCTGGTTTGATTCCTGGGTCGGAAAGATCCCCTGGAGGAGGGCATGACAATCCACTCCAGTATTCTTGCCTGGAGAATTCCATGAACCAAGAGGAACCTGGTGGGCTACAGCCCATGGAATCTCAAAGAGTTGGAAATGGCTGAGTGACTAACACTATAACACTATCTATAAGATACCTAATTATATAATACATTCTAATGCTGTTTCTAATGAATTATTACAGTAATAAAGTTAAAAAGAAATAAATTAAATGTGCAGATTCAGAAATATTGAGAAAACTTAACTACAGAGTATGAATACTTTGTTTCTAGTTACCTTAATTATCTATTCACAAAGATACAACATTCTGAAGTAAGCTGGTTTGGTTCCATGCAAAATGGTACAAAGGATGGTTTATAACACCAAGTAAAAGTTCTTTAGAAAATCCATGTATTTATGTATATGCCCCTTTCCCAACTCTGAGAAGGCCATTTTATTTGTACATAAGACTATGTTATTAACGTAACATCATTTTCTCTGGCGCTCAGAGATTAAGACACTTGCTTAGGCTTTCTGGCAGAATGTGTAGGAATCATAGCAACAGGCGCTATAAGCACAAGCAGCTGATGGGTGTGGGGTGAGGAGAAGAGAAACAAGAAAGAAGGATGTTAAGGTATAAAAATATTTATCCAGGGTAACAGAGTATCAACAGGATTTTCTTTTCAATTAGTTGTATACATCTGTGAAGAATGGAATCCTTGGCCGTGGGTTTACCCTTTGGAAAATTGCCTACTATTTCCATGACAACTTCTTAGACTGTGGCTCAGAGGAAATGGTGATCACTATTATTTCCAAAAGTCTATAATCAGATATAACTGGGTATTTTGTGTGTGTGTGTAAGCATGTGTGCTCCCATACGTGTGTGGTTTTTCAGCTGGCATCTACCTTCACTGAGATGGGAGTTACGTCTTATATGGATCTCGTATCCCTCTATACAAACCATTTGGTAAGACTTCAATGTATTTTTGTTGAATGATTGAAATTATAAAAGCTACTTTTGTTTGGCAAGCATGGGTATCGCTAGATTAGTTTTATGTAGTCCATATAAATAATTCACTTCTTGTGGTTCCATATCCTGATGTGAAAATTATGCATTTACTGTGTTTTCATAGATATTAATGGGAGCTATTAAAAACTAGAAATTGCTTCTAGGTTGGTGGTCTCGGGCCTCTTATTGAATGAAAGAGAGTTGAAGTAAATTTTAATTGTGAAAGGAATAAAACCCTACACATTGCTTTGTTAAAGTTTAGCACTTTGTGTGCATTATTTTTCTATTTATTTCATAAAGAACAGCAATAAGACATTAAATTTCTTTAGTTTCAGTATTTCATATAAAAAAAGCAAATGGAATGGAGAATAAAGTGATTGGAATAACCAATTTGGCATCGGAATAGTTCCCTTTCTTTACATCAAATGTTTGTTTAAAAAGTGTAGCTTAAAAATGAAACTATGAAAATGATGACCCAATTAAAAAATTAAAAAGAAAGTGTTATATTTATGTTTTGGCCCATTGGTGTAGTTATTATGTAGTAGATGATATTATGCTACCTTTTTGATATTATGTTTCTGTTGGGAAAATATTTTTAGAAGTTATTTAAAGAATTATAGAATGAAGCAAATCAAATCATTACTTATACATTTGGGGGAGGGGAACACTGTGAAAAAAACGTGCAGAAAAGACTGTTTATGTGCCATGATTTCATTAACATATTTCTACTTTCTTTGTCATTCAGGGTAAACTCTAAGGATATGTCATGAATTCCTAAGCCACAATAAATCTGTGAACGTCAGACGCTGTGTGTGGGTAAAATGGATAATTTTCTGACCTTTAGTAAGCTTTCACTAGAGCAAAGGAAGTCCCTCCACATAATGTTTCCCTACTACAAAATACTGGCAGGAAGCCAAAGTATGCCCTTTGGCAAACTTCCAGTCTGGATGGCTTTCCTGGAGCTAGAAGACATTCATGAATCTGCCCAGCCCTGTGATTTTTTTTTTTTTTCTTTTCAGAAAGCCTCTGGAAAGACCTTTCCAACCTATAACCTGCTGAGGAAGATGTGGGAACACATTAATCATGGATTTCTTCAAAAGGAACTTGGGGCTATCCTGCTTGAATTCAAAAGGTCCACCCTCCTGCTCAGCAGGAACCACAAGACAATCAGAGAAATGCTGGCAGGTAACCTAGACATGGATCCAGCTGAAAATTAAGCTTATGATAAAAATAAACTAGAATTTTCCGACTCGGAGATGAGGTGCAGCCATGGCTGGCTTTCCTTTTGAAGGAGAAAACTGATAGTAATGAAAATATGCTAGTAAATATATTGTTTACTCTTGTTTCCCAAAGTGTTATTCCCAAATCTCAGTTTTTCCCATTGCAGCTTAAAATTAAATCCATTTTCATTTTCAGTCATTGCAAGAGAGAATTAACTTACAGAAGTACTACAAGGTTCACCTAGTACTTATCAGCCTTAGAAGTTAAACACATTTCTCTTTTGCTTTTATTTCATCACTTCTTACACTGTCAGTGGGTTTGACACCATTGGAGAACAGTTGAAAGTTAGTCATGAGCTGCCTGACCAACTTCACTGAAAGTTTTCTCTTTCTCAGATGGATTTTCAGACCATGACCCCCTCCCCTCGTAACACCAAAAGGAAAGAAAAAATAAGAACCTCTCAGAAATGTGTAGGTCATATTTAAGCTTTTTGGTGGATTTAGGACATTTCAGAATCACCTTGGTCTTATAAATCAACACAGTTCCAGAGATGATTTTCACATGTGCTTATAAATAACCCCCTCTCTTCTGAAAATGAAAGAGCCAAACAAAAAAGCAAGCAGCCCTATAAATGAATTATTGGCTTACAATACTCCTACTTCTGGAGAAAATAAAATAAAATTAAGAATTACAGTAAAGAATACTAGTGTGCCTCTTAATACTTAGCTGTCTAGGTAGCTAAGACTCACTCAGACATTTCCAGAAGCTGACTACAATAATATCCTGGTGTTGTCTTTTGCCAGACTACAAATTTACTCCATCATCCATCTAACTCACATAACTTTCTATTCCTCTGTCCATGATATTCCCCCAGCCCTGGACATCTCACTAACTTGATCCAAACTCAATTCATCCTTCAAAGCCCAGAGAAAGCCTTCTACTCCATCCCTGACCCAATGGAAGCTCAAGCTTCCCAATTCTTGAGACACCTTGGGTGATTCTACTGGTAGTAACACATCCTGATTCACATCAAATCATGCAGCTTACAACTGGCAGGCAAGTTTCTTGATGCTAAAGATCATTTCTCATTTGTGTTTGTATCCCTACATTATTTAGTATAAATTGCTTAACCAACATTTATTGAGAGATTAAAATGTGAAATTATCTGAAATATGGGCAATGAGAGGATCAGATTCCTTCTTAAAACATAAACAGTCCTGTAGAGAATATAAATTATAGTCTTGTTGCAGTCCCTTTAATCACTGACTATTCATTTGTTTATCCATGCTTTCAATAAGCATTTCATTGACTTTTAAGGACAGCACTTAGTGGGGGTCAAAAGGGCTTGACAATAAGTGGGAAAAGGCTGCAATTAAAATTAAGATGATAAAACAAATGTTAGACAGTATGAATATTGCTGACAACACGTTAGCAAAGGGGTGAAGCAGGTGTCCTGGGTACCATGCTCTGATATTACTAGAAAGGTCTTACTCTTTCAGTCCAATTTAGAACATGTCTTAAGGACTACCCTATCTTCAGAACTCCCTGCTGGATTCTAAGTCCTCCATGAGGACTGCTTTGCAGCTCAGCTTTTACCCAGTGCCACTCTCTTTCCTTCTAGCCCCTTCTCTTCTTCAGGTGTTGCCCTCGGAAGCACTTCTTAATAACTTTTGTGTGTCTATTTCTGTCTCAAAGCATACTTTCTGAGGCCACCCACTTTGCCTTCCAGTTCCATTCCATGTTTGCCCCTCTGATTTTACTGTCACTTCTAGTATCAATGGTCCTTCTATCAGATCTAGCCCTGTTGAACTCCCACCAGCCAGGCAAGATGTAATTTTCCCTGAACTGCAAATGATGAGGGCTGGTCAGTTGTCCTAAGTCAGGAAGGCAAGGAGTAAGCAACTGAACAGGAATCAGGGATTCAGCCTGGGAGCAGGTAGAGATACAGAGAGCCTGCAAAGTACCAAGTGATAGCAACTGTAAAACCACATTGTTGGGATCAAGTAGGTAAATAGGTTAGAAGAAGTGAGCAGTGAGCCAGGTTGTTGTTGACAAACAGTGCAGGAAAGTATGGCCTCAGGGTTGGTAAGCAATGTGATTTGATAATTGCGAGGGACCTAAGGGATAGGAGAATGATTTCTACTATGACTGAGATTGCATCTGTTTGTCTGGCCCCAAATTTGTGATATTACTCAGAGTTAATTTGTGATAGAAGAAATGATAGGAAGGAGCAATGAAGATCTAGAAGCCAGAAATGTGGTTTCCTCGTTAAAGCAAATAATCTCTTTAAATAAACAGTACCTATACTATGACCTTTAGATATTAGGCTGAATCATTTGAAAATGCCAGTATTTGACAACATGTGACTTCCAAAAGTTACAATAGTTCAGTCAATTAATTTGTTGACTGTTTCTCCCAACTTGAATGATACTATTTTCCTCAATACTGTATCATAATACCCAGGATAGTATCTCACACAGAGCAGGTTCTCAGTACAATTTTTGAGTGACTTAATTAAGAAGTGAATTACTTAAGTCTAAGATATTTTTGGGCTATAATTTACTATATTCCTTAGGACTCCTTCAGTTATAAATACCAGATTCCCAATTTATATTATTTCAGCAAAGAAGAGGATTTATTGGTTCACACAACTGGAAATTTGAAGGATATTAGGAGCTAGTTTTAGGAACACTTGGACCCAGGGGCTTGAATAATGTTATAAAGATTTGGTCTCTTGTCCTTTTCAGCTCTGACTTTTCTCTGTGTTTGGATTTATCATCAGGCAGGATCCCTCAATTTGGTGATTCCTGATGGCTCTAGGCTTGTAGTTATTAGCTTAGCAAACTCCAGTGAAAATAAGAATGCCTTTCCCAACTGTTCAAATCAAAACTCCTAATCTTGAATTTCACAGAGTCTACTTAGGCAATATGTGAGGAGCTAAGGAAAGGGGGGGTAGATCTACATATGGACTGCGAATGGGAGAGATGGTGGTTCCCTGAAGAAAAGTCATGGTGCTGTTACCAAAATAATAATAACAATGATGTTGTTGTTTAGTCACTAAGTCATGTCCAACTCTTTTGCAACTTCATGGACTATACAGCACACCAGGTTCTTCTGTCCATGGGATTTCCCAGGCAAGAATACTGGAGTGGGTTGCCATTTCCATTTCCAGGGGATCTTCCCAACCCAAGGATAGAACTCGCATCTCTGGCATTGCAAGTCAATTCTTTACCAGCTGAGCCACTGGGGAAGCCCCAATTGTAATAATAGGTGACACTTATTGAGCATTTATCTCCCTTCTATAGCCCTCTGAGAGAAGCACTCTTGTTATCTCTGCTTCATACATGAGTCAGTTGACATATAGAGAGGTTAAGTTACTTGCTCAAAATCATGTAGCTAGGAAGGTGGAGCCAGGATTGAACACAAATGGTTCAGTTTATAGCCCATTCCACTAACCAGTATACTTTGTTACCTGAAAAGGAGTTTAGGGATAAGGGAAAACATGGGTGTCTTCTCTACTTCACTTATTAAGTTACAGAGCCAGTGGTTTGGCAGCATCTGATTCTCAATGGCAGATGGAGCATTGCTGGTTCACTTCCCAGAACATTGCCCCAGTGGTAGTTTTCTCTAAGGTGAAAGTAGTTTTAACAAGGTCCCAGAACTTGTCCTCTGGCTGCTGAGAAAGTGATTTCCGGCAACGACAGAGCTCTCTTTTGCCTCCCATATCCTTTCGCCAGCTTGATGACTTCCACCATGTCAGTCTGATTCTGTTCAAAAACAATATTGAGTGTCTTCAATGTACCTAAACAAGAATGCTCTGTGGTTGTTTGAAAATATTATTAAGTATCTGAGTTACATTATGTTTAGACTTTTCAGGCTTTGTCATTCCAGTAGCTTCAAGATATTAGTCATCCCCATTCTAGTTGACATTTGGGGTCCTGAAATTGACTCTCTAGTAAATTCCATAGTTCCCTCTGTCCCTCCATTTCCTACCTACCTCCTTGAGAGTAATTGTCAAAGCTTATTTCTAACAGGTAAAAGAAGTGGAGGCTACTATGTTCTATTTTCCCTTAAAAATGGCTCATGGTGCTTGGTTGAAAGGAGCTTTGGAGAACTGGAGAAAACAGAGGCCTGAAAGTATGTCTTCTTACTTGGGATTGATGGGGTTTGTCCTTGAGGTAGGATGTCTAATCAGCTTTATTTCCTGTACAGTGGGAGTGGGGTCAGGTGAAGGATTTAGGTCATAAGGTTTCTGCTTGGCTGGTTCATACAATCAGAGCTGCTGGATGGGTGGTTGTACTCTCCCTTCCTCTTTGCAGACCAGGGTCCTCTGCAGCTTCTTAGTTTCTGCTTTCTCATGACATGAACTCCACTAATACAGATGGCTGCCTCTGGCACTCACTATGTTTAAGTGATTTCATATCTCAGCTAGTTCAAAGTTGTAGGACTCTTGCTGATTCTTCCAAATTGATCTATGAGTTCAATGTTAGATCAATGAATTTTCCTTTTCCAATAAACTGTGACCAGAGGGCCCTAGATCATGGACCTAGGACCAATCCTTCCTCAGAAATCATGGTCCAGAGCAGTTTCAAGGAAAAGCATATATGTACAGGAGTAGGGGTGGGATAAAGGAACATGGAAATTATTAATATGTCTTCTACATTATCTGAAATTGGTCTTCACTGTAAAACAAAGTGATTTCCTAACTGATACATTCATAAATACAAGAAATAGTTTTCATGATAAAGATCTATGATGATGGTTTAGTAGCTAAGTTGTGCTGGAGCCTTATGACTCCCTAGACTGTAGCCTACTGGGTTCCTCTGTCCATGGGATTCTCCAGGCAAGAATACTGGAGCGGGTTGCCATTTCCTTCTCTGGGGGATCTTCCTGACCTAGGAATTGAACCCGGGTCTCCTGCATTGTAGGCAGATTCTTTAGGGTAAATACAAGATATAGTTTTCATGATAATGATCTATAGATAACACTTAATTCTGAGGTAATTTCTGAATTCTCATAGACAACTATGGTCATGGAGGGGTTTTGACGGTTACAGGTGGTTTATTTCCTGCTGCTTTGAAAATGGTCATCTGGCTATGCCATACGTATCACTCTCCACTAAGCAGGGCATTGAACATTCAATACCAACTCAAACTGCACAAGAGATTTTCCTCCATTTGATCAACTATAATTTCATGAAATGGAAAATATAACACAAAAATAATGCTCTAAGTTACCAAGTCAAAAGTCCTGCTATTAATAAGGAGGGAACTCTGATTGACAACAACTAAAAAACCCTATAAAACCAAGTGCTAATGAGCATGTGAAAATTCTGTATTGCAGATGGGTATATGGGTCAGTACAGACATTCTGGAGGGCAAGCAATATGTGAATATGTGGTGAAAATAAGTATGCCCCTTCCCCATGGCTCAGTTGTCTAACTCAGATATATTCCCCAAGAGAAATTCTCCCATTGTCTAAGAAAGATACATCTAAGAATGTTCAATGCAACATTACGTATGGTAACCAGGACCGGTAGCAACCTAGATGTTCATCACTGGAAATAATGGATAAGTAAATTGTTATGATGCACCCCACATAATATGCAGCAGTTTGAAGTAATAAACTAGATTTGTATCCAGAAGCATTGATAGATCTTAATAAGAAAGCATAAAGTGAAGGGGAAAAAAAAGAGGAGAACTTAGTGTGATACTACGTAAATTAAAAACAGGTACTGCACAAAGCAATGCTAAATTCTTCAAGGACACATGGATATCCAAAGACAGATGGTAAATACTTTAGAAGGATTGCCTATGGAAGGGAGAACCATGAGAGTGGGGATGAAGTATGAAGGGGGAAAATAATCAAATTTTTTAAAAAAGAGAAAGAGAGAGAGTTGGCATGTCCAGATGCTGATAGTGAGCCACAGTACTAGTATAGTAGTAGTGTTGGTCGCTCAGCTGTGTCCAGCTCTTTGCAACCCCATGGACTGTAGCCCATCAGGCTCCTCTGTCCATGGGATTCTCCAGACAAGAATACTGGGGTGGGTTGCCATGCCTTCCTCCAGGGGATCTTCCCAACCCAGGGATTGAACCTGGGTCTCCGGCATTGCAGGCAGTTTCTTTACTGAGCTACAAGGAAGTCAGATTCTTTACCATCTGAGCTACAGCAATATGATAGTTCTCAATATTGTCCACCAGAGGTCCAAGAAGAGAATGAGAAAAATGACAGGGGGAAACACTAGGTTAGTAAGGAAACCCACTTATAAATGAGGGGGAAAGCTAGACTCAAGTGCCCTCTGGCTCAAAGTTTTCTCTTTCTCTGCCATCATCACTAACTCTGGGGCAGAAGTTATCTGGTTCTCACTGCCACACCTTCCACCTGTCTGACACGGAGCGGAAGAGAACTGGAGACCACCAATGAGGATGAGTGACACCCGACACACGGTCAGTGAGACCTGGGAGAAATGCAAGCAAGTTCTGAGCTGCAACCAGGGCTGAAGATGAAAACCAGCAGGAAATGCCTCTGATTTTGCCCCTTTTGTGACACTTCTGAACTTTGGTTTGCTCACTGGAAAAGTGAAATGGTTTCATCTCAGCTCTGTGTCCCAGCCCTGGTGGTCCATGATTCTCCTCACAAGCTTATCACTGATGAGAAGGTCATGTGGAGAGGGCGTGCCCAGAAAGTTTGTGCCTTCTTTTCACAGGTAGCCTGAGGAAACAGCCCACTGCCCTCCATGACCCTTTGGCCAAGTACACACAGGGTCTTGTCCCAGCCGCCTTCCTGTTAGATAGAGGAGAGTCAGGCAAACACGTTTACTCTGATCCTTTAAAAATTTTTTCCTTGGAATTCTTTTAAGGAAATGTGATCTGCAAAGATAACAGATAAAATTGGCACATTTCTAGGTGCCATTTTGAGAGCTGTTTTGTCATTTCTGTGGGTAATTAACTGTACATGTCCTTCTGAAGAATAAGAAATAAGGTAGAATTACATTTTGTATAGAAACCATGTAAAAGTAAGCTCCTCTGCAAAAAGCAGGAACGTTCTAAAATAAAGTGATCTTTTCATCAAAGACTTCTTTTTTAGGAAAATATAAGAACTTCCCCTCTCCCTTATTTCTTCTGAATATTTCCATTTTTTCCCCAGGACTTTAACATCTCTTGACTAAACAGACACAGGTATTTATAAGCTTGCAGGCTGATTAAAATCATGCTTCACCTCCTTTCCTGATGGTCTCGTTCAAAGCTGCTCCACCAAAGGTCAGTGTCCACCTGCATGACTCACAGTGATGGGTTTCATGAGAGGAAGTCTGTGGAGGGGCTTATTCTCAATCTGCTGCACGGCTAGGTTGCCCCAACAGGGGAAAAACTGTCTTTCAAACCCCGATGCTGAATGGTACATTTGCATTCTGCCTCATGAAGAAGGACCCGCAGTAATTTTTCTGAAGCTTTGAGCGCATTTCCTGCAGAATGACAGAGGCAGTCTCCCCTGTGGAGCAAGCATTCTATGGCATGTTGTAGGGTCGGTGGTCAGATGGGCCGCTCCTCCCCCAAGGAAGATCCACCTCTCTATTGGTGATTACGGTGAAGGACCAGATGTTTTCCTTTAACCTCCTATTGGTTCTAATCTCCCTCAATCTTTGATCCCAGCCCCACTTGAAAGTAACCCCTCATTTAGCTCCTCTTGGGTGGTCCTCAGTGGAGATTTAGTTAATTCTAACTTCTTGTACAGTCTTCCCCCATGTGCTTCCATGGTAAAATTCTACCTTTCTAATTGCTAAGAGGGAAATTGTTAATCCTTTTGATTCAGGGAGCAGTGTAATAGCCTTCAAATGGGCAACTTAATTGAAAAACTCAGAAATTGCTGACTCCTTATGGTCGTTCTTTAATAGCATTTCCTTTCCCAGTCTTCTTTTTTTTTTTTTCCAGAATAAAATAAAATCAAATTTGTTATGTAAAACTTGCTTACAAAAGACTATCTTCTTGTTATCTCTCTGCTCCAAGGTCCTGGTTGGATTTCATGCATGGTATCAGGTATTTTATTGGTGGTTACAGATCAGCTTAATGGGTTATTATAGAAAATGCTCAGCAGAACACAGGAAGGACATGTGACACTGACTAATAGGAAGTAGAAATGCTTCTCCTCCTCCTTTTCCATTATGTAAGAAAAAACAGCTTAAATTGATACTCTTAGATTCCAAGGATTGTCTTGGGTATGTCAAATACCAGTGTGAATTTTGGAGATTAGGTTATTCTGCACTGAGACTGGCATATATTATTAGTATTTTCCTGACTTTGTTATCAAAAGCTAACCAAGCAAGTTAGTTTTTTGAAAGAAATTTCCAATTTTGCTTTGGGTTTATGAAAACAAATTCCTTTAAAAAAATTCTGAGAATAGAAAGGTTTCTGAATTCTTGGAGTATTCCATTGATCTTACTTATGAATAGCAAAAAGGTCAAGGATTTTGCTTATTTGTTTTCCATAGGCACTCTAAATTTTAAAAGATTTGGAGACTTTTAAGGGACTTTTAAGAGACACTTAATTTGTTACAGATGCATTAACATATTGAATTTATGTGAAAGAGTGAAGGCCAGGCAAAGGATATTGGGTTCATTATTTATTAGTGGAGCTAGTCAGAACTTCCCTGTTTTAACCAAGTAGTGGTTTGGCTTCTATTCAAGAAGCCATCACTTAATATTGCTGTCCCCAGCAATTAATGTACCCAGGGAGGGTGAGTGTGCCTTTACTATACTCAACTAGATGGGACTCTAGACCTTGCAGGTCTGTCTTGCCTCTGTCTGGACTGGACATGATGCTTCTGCGTAATTAGCTGAAAGTACATGCTACCCTTCCTTTCTACTCAAAATGAAACTCTTAGCAAGCCTACAAATTATGTGGGGTCTGAGCCTCTCTCCTCCTCATATTTCAATTTCCATCACATCCCCAGGCTTTCTCTATTCCTGGCACACTGACATTTTCTCAGTGCCTCTCAACATGTTCCTTCATCCAGCATGGAAAACTATTTCCTCATGGTCACATGGCTTACTCCTGTCCTGCTCAGTCTCTGTCTTCCTCATGAAAACCTTCCTTTCCTGACTGTGCCATATGCAGTTGTAATAAGCTCTCATATTACCATGTTTTTCACATCATAGCGTCAATTTTATATTATGTCTTATTTGATTGCCTCTCTTTACAACTATTTTGAGAGCTTCATGAGAGCAGAGATGGGGTTGAGTCTTGTTGACTTTAATTTCTCTAATGCTTAGGAACTTGCCTGATAATTAGTATTCAATTAATATCTGTAGAATGAATGAATGAATAACATTCTCTTGACTTGTACCTGATGAGTTCATGTAGTAGGTCAATATTTTTATTCTGAAGCTCATATCTTTGGGCATATCTGCATTTCCTCTTTTGTATTATTAAAGTTCAGAGGGTGGAGACTGGCTCTCAGTCTTCTGAGATAAATTTCTCTTGTCTAGTGCTCAGTTCAGTCTCAGACAGTGGTAGGGGCCAGAACCACCCCTACTGGGTTGTAGAACAGAGAACTCAGTAATACACACCCCTCTCCTTCCTATACAGAGTTGTTGTTCAGTCACTAAGTCATGTCTAACTCTTTGTAACCCCATGCACTGCAGCACCCCAGGCTTCAGTGTCCTTTACTGTCTCTTGGAGTTTGCTCAAACTCATGTCCATTGAGTCTCTGATAACAACCAATCATCTCATCCTCTGTTGTCCCCTTCTCCTCCTGCCTTCAATCTTTCCCTGCATCAGGGTCTTTTCCAGTGAATCGGCTCTTTGCATCAGGTGGCCAAAGTATTGGAGTTTCAGCATCAGTTCTTCCAATAAATATTCAGGGTTGATTTTCTTTAGGATTCTCTGGTGTTCTCCTTGCAGTCCAAGGACTCTCAAGAGTCTTCTCCAGCGCCACAGTTTGAAAGCATCAATTCTTCAGCACTCAGCCTTCCTTATGGTCCAATTCTCACATCCATACATGACTACTGGAAAAACCATAGCTTTGACAAGAAATGTCTTTAATCAAACAAGTGGAAAAAAAGCAGAGACAGAACCAAGAGACAGTCTGAGAGGTCTGTGGGTATGTATACGTTAGTTATTGATTCATTGGATTCACCTCAAGGCTGAGTTAAGGCATAAAAAGTCTTGGTTTTTTCTGAGCACTAGTCTGTAGTAGTCATCTTCTGGCTTTATCTTCATAGGAAAGAGCATATTCCCTACCTCCACTGAAATCCTAACATAATTGTCAAAGTCACTTGGCATTAGCCCTGCAAACTGCTAACCATAATAGTTTTGTTCTTCAAAGAAAGAACTAAAGACAGAAAATTAAAATTGACCATGCCATGTCTGAGTTACCTAGCCTTCCCTTTATCCCTAAATGTCATCTCATGGAGCCTCTGCCCTTTTATGGCTTTTGATGACACTGGCTGGGCCTAAAGTTGAGGTGTTGATAAGTGACTTGCATTTAAACCATTACCTACTCACTGGTCAAAGCAAACAAACACCCTCTTCTAACAACACAAGAGAAGGCTCTACATATGGACATCACCAAATGGTCAATACCAAAATCAGATTGATTATATTCTTTGTAGCCAAAGATGGAGAAACTCTATACAGTCAGCAACAACAAGACTGGGAGCTGACTATGGCTCAGATCATGAACTCCTTATTGCCAAATTCAGACTTAAATTGAAGAAAGTAGGGAAAACCACTAGACCATTGAGGTATGATCTAAATAAAATCCCTTACAATTATACAGTGGAGTGACTAATAGATTCAAGGGATTAGATCTGATAGAATGTCTGAAGAACTATGTATGGAGATTCATGACATTGTACAGGAGGTGGTGATCAAGACTATCTCCAAGAAAAAGAAATGCAAAACGGCAAATGGTTCTCTGAGGAGGCCTTACAAATAGCTGAGGAAAGAAGAGAAGCAAAAGGCAAAGGAGAAAAGGAAAGACATACCCATTTGAATGCNNTTTTGAACTGTGGTGTTGGAGAAGACTCTTGAGAGTCCCTTGGACTGCAACAATATACAACTAGTCAATCCTAAAGAGAATCAGTCCTAAATATTCACTGGAAGGACTGATGCTGAAGCTGAAGCTCCAATATTTTGGCCACTTGATGCGAAGAACTGACTCAGTGGAAAAGACCCTAAGGCTGGGAAAGATTGGAGGCGGGAGGAGAAGGGGAAGACAGAGGATGAGATGTTTGGATTGCTTCACCAACTCGATGGACATGAGTTTAAGTAAACTCCAGGAGTTGGTGATGGACAGTGAAGCCTGGGGTGCTGCAGTTCATGGGGTCACAGAGAGTTGGACACGACTGAGAGACTGAACTGGTAGCACTGGAGTTTCCTACCTCATGATCTCTGGCAGAATCAAAATTTCCTTTCAAATTTGCCTTCACTTTAGGAATAGAAGCTAGAATCCAGAATTAAAATTATGTCTGTAAAGTTTTCCCACTTATTTTTGCTATTATTTTACATGTTTTAATATTTTTCTTTAAAACTGTGTGCTTAGGAGATTTAAGTATAGTTTTCTATGTGGAGTTTATGCTGCTGCATTGAATAAGACAAAATTTATCCTTTTTAATAAGACAACTTCATCTTTTTCCTGGTGATTATCAAGAGGAATGTAATTTTATCAAGATATTTCTTCTCTACTCTGTCCATTGCTTGTCAAATTTAGAAACGAAAATTAGAAAATCTCTCACTTTCCAAATGAGTCCCTGTAGTAAACAGAACTTTAGCTCTATTTTACCAAACTACATAAGACAGCATTTTAGAAGCATTTAAAGATAGGTAATAATGTGTCTCGAAAACTGGAAATATTGATTTATAAAGTTAGGTGTGAATAAAATCTAAAGACAAATAGTATATCATTAAAAACTGAAACAATATTATTTTGATTCATATTTGACAATTTTTGAAAGAATGTTAAGCTCTTATATAAATATATGGCCTCCCCAGCTGTTCAAATAGCATGATTAATTAAATGGATTCTGTCTGAAAACCAACACTGGCTCTTGTTCTCAAGTTGCAAATATATCTAATGTAGAGGGGAATGGGAAAGTATTTCTTTGGTGTCTACTGCATTTGCGGCAAAGAATTAAGACTGTTGAAATTCTAAGGTATTCCTTAGCATGTATGTATGTATGTATGTGTTTGTGGTGTGAACATGTGGTTGTGTATCGTATGTTTTTTTTTTTTAATGGAAGGAAACTTCACTTACAAGGAACTCAGCTATTTGACAATCTCATCAATCCAGAATAAAGCCAAGAATCTGTTAAAAGCCAAGGAAAGAGACTTATTAGAAGCCCAGACAGAGGGGATCAAAGCCCACTTGTTGCATCTCGTGGATTTAAATAGAGAAAAGGTCTTTTAAATTAGAATATGACCGTGTTTTCTTTTAGCAGACGTTAAATAACTTGCCTGGAGGGTACAAAGCCTGAAGGGGCTGCTGAGGCAGACTGCAGTGGGGCCTGGAAAGTGTGTGTAGGTTAAGTTGCTCAGTCGTGTCCCACTCGTTAAGACCTCATAGACTGTGTAGCCCACCAGGCTCCTCTGTCCATGGAATTTTTCTTTTAATTAATTAATTAATTAATTAATTTTTATCTCAGATGTACATGTGTTCCCAATCTTGAACGCCCCCTGTCCATGGAATTTTTCAAGCAGAAATACTGGAGTGAGGTGCCATTTCTTCCTCCAGGGGATCTTCCCGACCCAGGGATCAAACCCATGTCTTCGGCATCTCCTGCATTGGCAGGCAGATTCTTTACCACTGTGCCACCTGGGAATCCCTTAATTCAGTATAATTGTTACTGAGTGGGAGAGGGACATTATCAGCATGTTCTTTAGGGGAAATAATCTAAAGAAGTAGAATATATTTCAGAAGCTAGAAATAAAGGGAATTATCATACTATTTCATTAGTCCAGTGACTATGGCATTAGCACAGATGAGCTAGGGTATAGGGAGGAAAGTAAAGTCTTAAGAAATATTCCAAAATACAATAGAAAGGAATTGTTTTGGTTGAGGGAAAATTTAAAGGTGTCTTGAAAAATATAAGCCTGTGATAGTAAAATGGTACTACGGACAGAATTAAGGAACGCAGGCGGAAGAACAGATGTGGGTGGGGGTGAAGGGAGATGGTAAATTCAAGTCTGTAATTTGAGGTATAAGTAGAATATCCAGGAGAAGCTGTCAAATAGGAACTGCAAACGCAGAGTTGGACTGTTTCTAGGATGAAGCAGAAAAGCAAAGACCACAGTAGCTAATGTTTCCTGAGGATTTACTAGGCATAGGTACTGTCCTACATATTTTTTATACATTTGATATTCACAAATCTCTCAAGGTAAGTACTGTTTCAAGCCATAGATAAGCATTAAAAGTCAAAAGAAAGAATAAAAGTTGATAATTAAAGTGAATAACAGGTTTTTTCCCTTCTAATGTTTATAGAAAATTGAAAGCAATTTTTAGATTCTTTAAGAGAAAATTAATTAATAAGAGCATTTTAACAGAAAATGAATTTCCCTTTCTGCATAGAAAAGGGGAAAAAAACAAAACTACAAGGAGTAGGAAAAGAACAAAAACAAATATGCCACCACCAACATTAAGCAACTACAGAAAACCTATAGCAATTTGGGGTATTTCAGGAGAGAAATAGGCTTTCTCAATTTACTAAGCTCTGGGGTTCTAACTCTCTAATAGTCTACTAGATAATTAATTTTAAAATGATATCTAAAAAAGTTAAATGATAGCTCATGTCATCTTTTAGAAAGGCAGAAAAATTTAGTTCCAATAGTGATTAAAATCAAAGACCTTTTTCACAGTGGATTAAATTGTAATACAGTCAATAAAGTCAGCAAGACCATGTGAATTATTCCATAGTGAGTCCTTGCTATTGCCTCTCATATTATGTTTGTAACAAACTAGGTGGCAAATCTTCCTTCCCAGGCAAGCAGAGACTGTGCCCAGGTTGAAACTCTACTAGCAGGGACTGGTATTGGAGTGGGTGTGGTTTCTCTGCACTTTGAGGGCTCTAATTAAAAGGGAATTAGAATCAAAGTTGAGGTAAGGGCTGGGGTGAGCCCAGGAAGTATGAGAAGTTCCGAAACATCTGGTCCAAGGGTAATGGATGAAAAAACAAAAACCAGATTTAAAGCAATGGATCACATCAGAGAGCTGTGGACAAGATGGAGTAATGAGGTTTGAGAGAGGGACCATAAAGATTCCCAGAAGCAATAGGATGTTAGAAGGTACAAGATTTTTCTAGGGTAATTAGGGTCAAGCATAAAGGTAAGGAAGGAACAATGGGGGCTCAATTCTTTAAGCAAAGAAATTAAAATCTCATGAATATAAGAAAATAAAAGAATCCAAGGAGTTTACAAAGAATGTGGAAAAACATCTGGAAGGCAAGAAAAACAGAATGATAAATATCTATCTATACATTTCATATATATATATCATGTATACTGCTGCTGTTGCTGCTAAGTCGCTTCAGTTGTGTCCGACTCTGTGCAACCCCAGAGACGGCAGCCCACCAGGGTCCCCCCTCCCTGGGATTCTCCAGCCAAGAACACTGGAGTGGGTTGCCATTTCCCTCTCCAATATGTGAAAGTGAGAAGTCAAAGTGAAGTCGCTCAGTCGTGTCCTACTCCTAGCAACCCCATGGACTGCAGCCCACCAGGCTCCTCCGTCCACGGAATTAGCCAGGCAAGAGTACTGGAGTGGGGCGCCATTGCCTTCTCCGACATATCAGGTATAATGTATTACAAATACAAACATGTTATAAATGTATATGTATATATGTGCACATATGTATGTATGTGTATATATACTAAATAGAAGATGAAGGCTAGCTACTGTTTAGTGTTTACCTCTACCATCGATCAAACAGGAAGAAAAGGAAGCTTAATTTTTAATGAGAGGAATTTTATTAGCTTTTGAACTGCTTAACAATATCTATTCTGCCTTTTGCATATGAAGATACTTCTCCAGAATTATAAGCTGTAGTTTTGTACATTCATTTACTCATTGTTTTTAAGAAAATTAATTCCTCAATTCATTCAGCAATGTTTATTGAGTGCATACTATGTGTCAAGAACCATGTTAAATACTCACTTTACACTGGCTAATAATGCAAGGACATGAACAAATAAAATAATTATATATCGACAAAGTCTTATGAAGGAAAACAAGTGGGATAATAAGATTAATTGTTAAGATCTAGTTCAGATTCACGGAGAAGGCAATGGCAACGCCTTCCAGTACTCTTGCCTGGAAAATTCCATGGACGAAGGAGCCTGGTAGGCTGCAGTCCATGGGGTCGCAAAGAGTTGGACATGACTGAGAGATTTCACTTTCACTTTTCACTTTCATGCACTGGAGAAGGAAATGGCAACCCACTCCAGTGTTCTTGCCTGGAGAATCCCAGGGATGGCAGAGCCTGGTGGGCTGCCGTCTCTGGGGTCGCATAGAGTTGGACACGACTGAAGCGACTTAGCAATAGCAGCAGCAGTTCAGATTCAACCATTAGATAAAGTTTCTCTGAGGAACTAACATTTAAGCTGGGTCCTGAAGGACAAATAGGATCAAGATAGTGAAGAATGAGAATTGTTATTTGTTATCTATCGCTGCATAACAGACAACTCCAAAATTTAGTGGCTTAAAACAGTAACTAGATCCCTGTTATGGTACCCCATATTGTACAATACGCACTACTATATATAAAATATGTAATTAATAAGGACCTATCATATAGCACAGGGAACTTTACTAAATATTCTGTAATAGCCTATATGGAAAAAGAATCAAAATAGATTGGATATGTGTATATGTATAGTAGATTCACTTTGCTGTACACTTGAAACTAACACAACATTGTAAATCAACTGTACTCTAATAAAGATTTTTTTTAAAATCATGGATAAAATATGTAAAATAATTATCAGCAGACTCTGAAAGATGTATAGAAGCAAGCAAGACTCAAGAAACAACCCAGCAATGACTTTCCCATTTTTTATTTTTGCTTTTCCTCGTGTGTGTATATATATATATATGTACAGGTTGAATTGTAGCCAGAGGAAAATAGCTTCAAGGAAACAGAACAGGAAGGGGTTACTTCTCAACTCAGTTTATGAAGCCAACGCTACCTTGATATCAAATCTTGACAAAATTAGTACAAGGAAACGACAGACCAATATCTTTTATGAATGAAGATACAAAAGTTCTCAACAAAATATTAGCAAATTGAGTCCAGTAATATAAAAGAAGAATTAGTTATGTACCATTGCTAAAAGGGGTTTATCCCAGAAGTATTCAAAAATAAATTAATGTAACTCACTAATGGGCTTAGCTTTGCTTAGCTAATTGGGTTTCCCTTATGGCTCAGCTGGTAAAGAATTTGCCTGTAATTCGGGAAACCTGGGTTCGATCCCTGGGTTGGGAAGATCCCCTGGAGAAAGGAAAGGCTACCCATGCCAGTATTCTGGCCTGGAGAATTCCATGGACTATATACAGTCACAATATGGGGTCCCAAAGAGTTGGACACGACTGAGCGACCTTCAGTAGATTAATAGGAAAACAAGAGAAAACATAGTTTTTTAAGTAGATGAAGAAAAAGCATTGAACAAAATTCAGCAACCATTCATAATTTAAAACTCTCAGCAAGCTAAATTAGAAGGGCATCAACAAAGCCCTATACTAATATAATACTTAGTGTGAGGAGATTGAAGGCTTTCTCCATAAGAGCATGAATTAGGCAAGATGAATACTGTCACCACTNATATATATATATGTACAGGTTGAATTGTAGCCAGAGGAAAATAGCTTCAAGGAAACAGAACAGGAAGGGGTTACTTCTCAACTCAGTTTATGAAGCCAATGCTACCTTGATATCAAATCTCAACAAAATTAGTACAAGGAAACGACAGACCAATATCTTTTATGAACGAAGATACAAAAGTTCTCAACAAAATATTAGCAAATTGAGTCCAGTAATATAAAAGAAGAATTAGTTACGTACCATTGCTAAAAGGGGTTTATCCCAGAAGTATTCAAAAATAAATTAGTGTAACTCACTAATGGGCTTAGCTTTGCTTAGCTAATTGGGTTTCCCTTATGGCTCAGCTGGTAAAGAATTTGCCTGTAATTCGGGAAACCTGGGTTCGATCCCTGGGTTGGGAAGATCCCCTGGAGAAGGGAAAGGCTACCCATGCCAGTATTCTGGCCTGGAGAATTCCATGGACTATATACAGTCACAATATGGGGTCCCANATTGCTTGTTGACTTTTGGAATGCAGCCATTCTGACTGGTGTGAAATGGTTCCTCATTGTGGTCTTGATTTGCATTTCTCTGATAATGAGTGATGTTGAGCATCTTTTCATGTGTTTGTTAGCCATCCGTATGTCTTCTTTGGAGAAATGTCTATTTAGTTCTTTGACAGTGAAATTTGACCTAAACTGGGATAGTTAGTGTCAGAATTGCATTGCAAGGTGAATGATGGGAAGTCCAGTTGCACTGACAAAATTGGGTCAGATTATGGATGATTTAGAAATCAGGCATCTGACTTAGAAAGAAAATGTTGTATAATATAATAAAATAATGAAAGCTTAAATTTAGTGTTTGCCACATGTCAGAGACACTTCTAGGTATTTTTTTAGGTATCTTTTCCTGACCTATCTCCTCCTATCCTATCATAGGGAGCATTGGTAATTGTTTTTGAGATAAGTACCAACAAAATAGGACAAAACCATAAAAATAATAATAAGCATTGGATTTTTTACTAGTCTGAGATTTGCCATTCATGTGCTGATGAGCTTGGAAAGACCATAACTTTCATGACCTCATTAGCCCTTCTAGCCCTAAAATTTTATGATTCCATATGGTTAAAAGAAAGTAAAAGTGAAATCACTCAGTTGTGCCCAACTCTTTGAGNAAACCATAAAAATAATAATAAGCATTGGATTTTTTACTAGTCTGAGATTTGCCATTCATGTGCTGATGAGCTTGGAAAGACCATAACTTTCATGACCTCATTAGCCCTTCTAGCCCTAAAATTTTATGATTCCATATGGTTAAAAGAAAGTAAAAGTGAAATCACTCAGTTGTGCCCAACTCTTTGAGACCCCATGGACTGTAGCCTACCAGGCTTCTCTGTCCATGGGATTTTCCAAGCAAGAGTACTGGAGTGGGTTGCCTTTTCCTTCTCCAGGGGATCTTCCCAACCCAGGGATTGAACCCAGGTCTCCCACACTGCAGGCAGATGCTTTACCTTCTGAGCCACCAGGGAAACCCTCCATATAGTTAAAGTACATTCTAAAATGTCATAGGTTATTAAAGTCATCTCTAAGAGCACATTGAACTTTAGCCATCCATTTGTTTCTATTCAATAGATATTGACTGAACATCTGCCACGTGGAGTACACTAGGCTCTGATTTGGAGATACAGGGATAAGTCAGTTGGTATGGTTCTTTTCCTTTCAGAGCTAATAGTCATTCCCTCAATACCCATACTCTTGGGTAAATTCCCTTTTTATTTCAAATGAGTTCCATTTAAATAGGCAACTCAAAAGAAAAAGGATAGATCACAAAAAAGGTAGCTGATTACATGGCGGTGGGGAAGACTGGGAATGTTTTGTCTCACTATTAGGAGAGTGGAAGATTGAATGGAGACGGAATGCTAAGGACAGACTGTGGGCATGTGAGAGCCACATCATCTTGAGGAACAACCCCAACAGTAGTGTGGAATGGATTACCCCCTCCATATATTTACTCTCATCTGACTATATCAGGAGCACTACCCAATTTTCACAACCTTGAAGAAGAAATTTTTAGATTTTCAGTAGAGAAGTCAATCAGAGGAAGAAATGAGACTGGCTGGCTGGGTTGACATTAAACATGCATAAAGACTAGACCCATGTTTCAGAGCTGATATCCAGAACCATTTGGAAGTACTCTGTGAACATACAGATCAGAATTTAAATCAGAATTTCCAGAAGGAGAGATTCAGAAATAGGTCTTCCAAGGTGATTCTGATGCTCTGCTGCATTTGAGAAGTACTGGTTTAACCTGACTAGCAAACAAGGAGGTGCATAAAGATTCCAAGAGAGCTGTCAGCAACAATGATCACTTTACTTTGCCCTTAGAACATAATTCTTCACAAAGGGTCAGTTTAGTTTCTGAAGCAAAAGCTGTATGGACACTGCTTTTCTCTTCTTCCATCTGTGGATTCTCATTCTCAGTTTCTTTTGTTGGCATCTGAAATCTTGGGAGTTAAAGAGATGTACTACTTTGCATTTATTTGGGGCAGGAGGATCATTTCTGCCTTGTACAGTAGACATAGATGGGGTACTTTTGGTGAAAATCTCAAGGATGGGGTGGAAAGTAGATTTTAACCATCAAAATAATTTGAACGAACCAAATCAACAATAAATCACAAACTCCGGATTTCTGTTTAAAGGGGAGGAGACCAAGGCACTGGATGTGCAAATTAGCCAGGCCATGACTTGCTGGCTCTGGTTCATTTTGTAAACAAAAGCAGGCCTGAATTCAATCAAACATTACTTGTTAAAGTAAACTAGCAAAAAGCTGGTGAAAATTAAAGTAGGAACAGAAGATGGTTTCAATAATTTAATTCTTCAGCTTTTAGCTTAAAAAAAAAAAAAAAACCTACCCACCATTCCATTCTACGGGGCATGTCCTTCCTTTCAAGATACTTTTGTGGAAATTAAAGAGTGGTTTAGTCATGCACACACTGAAAAATGCTACCTGTAGTATTGGGTAAATTGCCATGAGAATAAAATTCTGAATACTATCTCTTGTAGTTTTGACAAGACCTCTGTAGGCTTTTAGAGACTTTAAATGAGAGAAATAGGACCCAATAGGTTGGCTAGCTGAGAGACTAAATTGTTTGATAAATACCATGTGTCTGGTATGTTATACTTGTTTGAAGTGACACTGAGAGATTAGTTGTTTCTGGACATTTTTTTGGTTAGGTCTTTAATCTGTTCAGAGCTGTTGAGTTTCCCCTCAAAACTGAACAAAGCCTGAGGGGTTTCACTCTATGGAGCCGGAAACAAGCGGACCATTGCTTTTGCCTGAGGTGAAGCTTTCCTTGGAGGTGACAGGTCTGAACATTCTCAAAGAGGGACAGTGGGAATATCACCAGTAGTCCAAGATGAAGGGAAGTGCTAATTATTAAGCCTTAGCTTAAAAGTTTCTCAGTAGAAATTTTCTACTTTGCATGTAGAACTGTCATTTTGGGGGTTGTGCAGGGGCAGATATTCAGAAGGTCATTTCTAAGAGTTTTGGGACTAGGTGTAGCTGCCCAGCTGTCCACCTAGGCCAAAAGCAATCCTGAGTCATTGCTTGAAATTGCCTCCACCTGTGAGCTTGGGTTATGTTCCAGCAACTGAAAGAGGTGTTGATTCATTTCAGGCCTAGTTTGTCTATGATGAAGTTCAACCCACCACAGAGGGACTCAGGGGAACTCCACTGTGGGCTCCAGGTCTGTGATTTATGTTTTGCCTGTGCTTTTCTCTGCACTGTTGAGACAGAGGGAGACATCAGATGTGTCTAGCTCAAAAGATAATGCCCAGGGCAGAACAAAGGTGGGCAAGAAGATCTTGTAGTTGCAAACAAAACATTGATGATGAAACAACCAACCAAATGAAGCAACTACAACAACAACAGCAATCCTCTGGAATCAGGCCCAAGAGGCAGACCTTGGCAGTGGTATCCCTGAAGACCACACATCAGCATCTAATCCTGATGCGGAAGAATGTGGGCTTCAACCTACTCAGGTACCTCAGCAGATTGTAGCAAGGTCAGCTTGGGGTGGATGTAGATAAGCACCCTCCCTATTCTACCCACCGGAGCTCTTATAACTAGAAAATGATTCATCTAATGCTTAATAATTACTTGGATATAAAGTAATAACCAATTAATCTTTAAATGCTTTTGTTGTGGGTCCTCTTAGCGACAGTACACAGGTTGAAATGACCTCTTGCAATTCCGTCTTATTCTATGGTCTCAGGATGATTGTGGCAATGACATCACAGGGTGGAAACCATTTTCTGCTGACACTTTAAATATCAGCTGTGGGAGGAGCTTTTTCTACTTCAGGGTTGTGGCTTTGCTCTGGGAGGTGATGGTTCTATTTTGAGAAATACTAAATTGTTGTCTTCCATCCTGGTACCCATCAATGGCATTGGCTCAGCAACCAGTTACAAAAGTAATTGGCCTTGCAAAAGGTCCTTGGGGGAAAATATCCGGGCTCATATTTGAATAGTCCAAGGACACAAGAACAGCTTCCTAGCACCCTGACCTTGATGCCTATCTTCCTGGGGTGATCAGGGATGATGTTTGCACTGTCTTATATCTCCGCTTTTACTCCTTTATGTTTATTCCATTGCCGAAAGACTCAGAACATCACTTTTTCTAGCACACATTGTTTGTCTGAAAATACACCTGGAGAGCTGCCCAATTTGGAAATGACTTAAATTACAAAAAAAGCACAGCTGTCTTTAACAGCTCTAGGAGTTCATGCAATGAGCCTACAATTTATTGAGTAGGATTAGATGCTTATTGCCTATGACACTTTAAATACCATTACATTGAAGTTTATACAAGAAAGTCCAAGTTTAAAACTGGAATCTTAGCAATAACAGCTGGGCCATTTGTTTATGTGATAGGCAGGAAAGAATGACTTCTGTAATCTTTGTATTTGGCTTCAAGATTCTGCTTAGAAAAAAAAAGATGGGGAGGGGGGAGAAAGAAGCTAATTTCGGATTGTCAAGCTGAGCTGAACACTGCTGGCTAATTTGTCCCTCATGTTAAGACCTCTGCCAAGGTTCCTCTTGTATCCTCTGGTTCTCTCACACCTGACAAACCAGTGCTGGAAATACTGTAGCCCACCTCTCTGACAGCAAGGGGTATGTCGCTAGCTAGCTTGCAGCTCTCTCCCCCAGGCGGCTCACATTCCGCATTTTGTTTCTAGCATGAAAGACTTTGTTTTAAATCATAATAGCAACCAGGCTGTAATCACATTAGAGCGCACATGGAGAACTTGCACAAAGTCATGTGTTTTGGATTTGACATTCTGATTTATGGTTGTGTGCTCCAGTTACACAGCTGCAATCTCATTTTCCGACAAAGATGTTTTCTATTTTTCTATTACTTTGCTTCACCCTGTCTTTATGTTGGGGAAAATGAAAGCCACCAGGTGAAGTCATAACATAAGTACAAATGTTTTCATGTTTGGGTTGGAGAGCGTAATAAATGGTGTATACCGGCATTTCAAACACAGCTTGTTATTTTTGAATAAAAGTGTAAAGGGAATTGCTTACTTAAGGTAATCGCAAATTAAAGAGGTACATGGAAATTTGTTTGTAAAACCCAGAATTGTCCTACAAACTTTCTATCTCCATCATCTGATATCAATTTCCAAGGCGGGGGATGGATGGCAGTGTTCCATTTTAGATATTTAGATAAACTGAGCCCCCTCTACTTAGGATGCTTATTTCCCAAAATTCTAATAAGTTCGGGCTTGGGAACTCATAAAGATAATCCCTGCCAACCTGTACATTGTGCAAATAAGGAAAGTGAAACCCAGAAATGTGGTGACTTGTCCAAGGTCACACAGTTGGTTAGTGACAGAGTTTAGACCAGAACTCAAATTTCTTTCATGCCAGTCCAATATGTTTCCCACCACTCCATTTAAAAACAAGTTAAATAGCACTTTTATGGTAAACCAACCACCACCACTAATAACATTCCAAATAAATATTCTGTTAACACATGAAAAAGAAAATCCCTCTAACTCTTTTGTTTTTTCCTTCAAGTTTAAACATGTTGTTGTTAAGTGTGGTAAAAATTCAGACCTATACCTGGTTCATCAGTACACATGGTGCAATATTCTATATTTTAGTCTCATATTTGGGGTACGTTATTGTCAACAAATGTAACAATCTTGAACTCAAATGTGTTAAGAATTAACACATTTCAGTTGTTCATATTTGAAGAATTTTAAATATAGTTATATTTTTGGCAATTCAACAAAGTCTTGATAAAAGGATGAAAAGCATTTGTATAAAAGATTTTTAAATGCATAGTATGAAGGTAGTGCTGCTGCTGCTAAGTCGCTTCAGTCGTGTCCGGCTCTGTGCGATCCCATAGACGGCAGCCCCGTCTCTGGGATTCGCCAGGCATGGGTACAAATGGTCTGACTGATATGGACATCTCTGGAAAGAAGGGAAAGTACATTAGAGCTCTACTGTTTGGATCATCTTGGTGCCCATTTTCCTCTCACATAGATTCAGTCTTTTCTTTTTTGGAAGATTTTGGATTCTGGTCATCAGGTCACCATTGGTCTCCTATAGAGAAGAAAATCTATGTACATAGTAATTAAATATGATATTTCGTAGTAAGATTTTCTCAATTACAGATTAGGATTCATCTTTTCCCCTGTATTCAGGGAGTGGAGGCAGAATGAGGGATCAAGTGTTTTATTTACTGTCTTTAGCTGAACGCACATGAGCAGATTGCAGTATCAGAGTTTTAGATTGTCTTACCTGTATGAGAATAATACTTAGCAGGTGCAGTAGATATATTTTCGGTGTTGATACTTCCTCTTACCCAGCCTCTACTCTTCCCTCTTCCTGACAACAGCACCAAGATTTTCCTTTAGTGAAGTTACTCCTGCTTCAGTCTCATCCATGAGACACACATCATGTCATCTTACGTGGAGCTCAAATGGTAAACCGTTCCCTTAAGCCAGTCACCTTAGCTCACCTGCTCCTCTGTGACAGTGATGGCATATGAGTGGACCCATGACAAGGTGGGCCAAAAGGACTGAATTGAATCCAAGGGCTCCTGAGGGCCTTGCCATTCACTGGGCTGTGGTGAGAATGCAAGGCCTGGAACTAAGCAGCTATTTTTCTTTCTTTCTTTCTTTTTTTAAGTCTCAAGGGAAGAACCTGGACCTTCTAGAGCAGCTAACATTGAGGAAAGCAGGATGCGGGATAGAGAAAAACAAATTTCATGTTACATGGCTTGAGCTGCCAGATCAAGTTTCTGCTGAAGGTAGCCATACCTGGATTTCTAGTTATATAGGTTTTTTTTCTTTTTTAATCCTATTTTAAGGTTTTCTGGCACTTGTAAATGGAAGGCTCCCAAAGTCCTAAGTGATATACCAGGGAAGTAGGAAAAGTGAAGTTTCAATCTGAGCCTAGATATTAAGGTGGTCTTTTAGGAAGATGTGACTTTGCAGATTTTCATCTATTTCATAGCAAGAATTGCACTTATGTATGCAGTCAGAACAGTGACCAGAGTGGGTGCATATGTGAGTGAAGAGTTGCTTCAGTCATGTCTGACTCTTTCTGACCCTCCGGACCTTCCGGGCTCCTCTGTCCATAGCATTCTCCAGGCAGGAATACTGGAGTGGGTTTCTGTGCCCTCCTCCAGAGTGTCTTCCCAACTCAGGGATGGAAACTGCGTCTCAGTCTCCTGCATTGGCAGGCAGGTTCTTTACCAGTAGTGCCACCTGGGAAGCCCCAAAGTGGGTGCACCTATAAATTGTAGCTGTTGTGATGATGATGATGGTGGTGGTGGTGATTAGGATTGCTAGAGTTCAGGTTAGAAAAATTATTTGGCAAATGCAGAGGGAAGATGCTGTGAAATGTATCTTTGGCTGACATGATTAAAGAAAACATGATCATTGTTACTTAAAAAATTTTTACGTTACCACAATGTGTGAAGACAGACTAAATTTTGCCTAAATTTCCCCATTTAGTATTAAAAAGAAGGTCTGCTATTAAATAATTCTCAACCTCTCACTGTTTCTTTCATTGTTCTTTAGTAAGTGGTGCCAACAGAGGTCCGTCTAGTCAAAGCTTTGGTTTTTCCAGTAGTCATGTATGGATGTGAGAGTTGAACTATAATGAAAGCTGAGCACTGAAGAATTGATGCTTTTGAACTGTGGTGTTGGAGAAGACTCTTGAGAGTCCCTTGGACTGCAAAGAGATCCAACCAGTCCATCCTAAAGGCAATCATTCCTGAATATTCATTGGAAGAACTGATGCTAAAGCTGAAACTCCAATACTTTGGCCATCTGATACGAAGAACTGACTCATTTGAAAAGACCCTGATGCTGGGAAAGATTGAAGGTGGGAGGAAAATGGGATGACAGAGGACAAGATGGTTGGATGGCATCACCAACTGAATGGACATGAGTTTGAGCAAGCTCCAGGAGTTGGTGATGGACAGGGAGCCCAGGCATGCTGCAGTCCATGGGGTTTGTAAAGTGTCAGACACAACCGAGCAACTGAACTGAACTGAACTTAAAGTAGTGAGTTCCCTTTCACTCCACCCCCAATAATTTTATGATAAACTTATGGCTGGCTCAAGATCCACATTGTTCCAAGACGACAATACCCTGGAATGTAAGCAGCTTTCCTTACACTCAATTCAAAGTATTATTTCCATTGTCCATGAATTTTTCAGGGAGCAGTGTATGGTCACAGAAGGTAGCGACACTGGAAATGCTGCATTAATCACACTATTAGTTCAGGAGAAACAATTTCCATTTCCTACAGGTAATCTGCCAATTATAAAATTTGTGAACCAAAACATGTATAAAGTTTGTATTGACAAACTCTTATAAATACTAAAACCACTTTTCAGAAAATTATAACTACCTATCTACATAAAATTGTGGGTCCTTGACTGGCACTGAGTTTTTTGTTTTTGTTTTTGTTTTTTACTTTTATTTTCTTTGAGTGTATTTTATCCATGACCTATAGGATAGCTAAAACAGGGTGTACATTTTTATGTTAGAGCTGAATGTATATTCATATATTCTGATTTATGTCATTCTTACCAACATCGTCAGAGGTAGCTTGTTGCTCAGTCACTCAGCTGTGTATGACTCTTTGCAACCCTGTGGACTGCAGCAAGCCAGGCTTCCCTGTCCTTCACTATCTCCTGGAATTGGCTCAAACGCAAGTTCATTGAGTCAATGATGCCATCCAACCAGCTCATCCTCTGTTGTCCCCTTCTCCTCCTGCCCTCAGTGTTTCCCAGCATCAGGGTCTTTTCCAGTGAGTTGGCTCTTCACATCAGGTGGCCAAAGTATTGGAGCTTTAGCTTCAGTGTCAGTCCTTTCAATGAATATTCGGGTTTGATTTCCTTTAGGATGGACTGGTTTAATCTCCTTGCAAGTTTAATAATCTTGCAAGTATCCAAGGTACTCTCAAGAGTCTTCTCTAGCACCACAATTCAAAAGCATCAGTTCTTAGATATAGGTGTGCTTGTGTGTGTGTGTGCTTAGTTGCTCAGTCTTGTCTGACTCTCTGCGACCCCATCAACTATAGCCCGCCAGACTCCTCTGTCCCTGGGATTCTCCAGGCAAGAATACTGGAGTGAGTTGCCATTTCCTTCTCCAGGGGATCTTCCTAACCTAGGGATTGAACCCAGGTCTCCTGCATTGTAGGCAGATTCTTTACCATCTGAGCCACCAGGGAAGCCCCAGTGGCTGATGTAGATGTAGGTAATGTTTATCAAATGACCCAGAGTGTTACATAACTTAGCTGACAGAGGTCATGAGATGATGAAACCACTTCAGGTGCACATTTACTGATATGACATGCTGAGCAGAGGGGTCTTATCAAGAAGATAATGAAGCTTAAGATTTAGGACCTTACATGTGCATATAAATATAAGAAACTGAGAGGGACCCTAGCAATTTTTGCTTGTAATTTTTTATTTGCTTTTCCAAAGAGGGCTTCCCTAGATTGTGTATATAAGTTTGGGCCTCATGAAAAATAGGGAATATCTCAACTCCAAGTTTCTTTCCATAGGTAGGAGGAAAGGAGGAGGAAAATTCATTTTAGCTTGAACCGCCAGTCACAATGACTTTCCCAGGAATAGGACATTTAAAATACTCCCCCTTCTGGGGTGCAGAGAACACAGCTTCAGAAGCAGCACTTTCAGTTTGTGTTAGCAAGAGAGCAAGTTGCAGGGTTGTGCATCCATTTTTGGCTAGTATGCAATGCCATCGGCTAGGCAGGGTTGTGTGGTGAATCTTATGCCTCAGTTTGACTGGGGCATTGACTAGGGTTTGCACACAGCTGGGAAAGCATTGTCTCTCCATGTGAGAAATGTGAGGGTGTTTCTGGTTGAGATTCATATTTGAACCTGCAGACTAGGTAAAGAAGAGTACCTTCACCAGTGCTGGTGGCCACCATCCAATCCACCGAGGCCCTGAATGGAACTAAAAGGTATCCGTTCAGTTCAGTTCAGTCACTCAGTCGTGTCTGACTCTTTACGACCCCATGGACTGCAGCATGTTTCCCTGTCCATCACCAACTGCTGGAGCTTACTCAAATTCATGTTCATCAAGTCGGTGATGCCTTCCAACTATCTCATCCTCTGTCATCCCCTTTTCCTCTTGAATCTTTCCCAGCATCAGGGTCTTCCCAATGAGTCAGTTCTTCACATCAGGTGGCCAAAGTATTGGAGCTTCAACTTTAGCATTAGTCCTTCCAATGAATATTCACAACTGATTTCCTTTAGGATTGACTGGTTTGATCTCCTTGCAGCCCAAGGAACTCTCAGAGTCTTTTCCAACACCATAGTTCAAAAGCATTAATTCTTTGGTGCTCAGCTTTCTTTGTAGTCCAACTCTTATATCCATACATGACTAATGGAAAAACCATAGTTTTGATTAGATCAACCTTGTTGGCAAAGTAATGTCTCTGCTTTTTAACATGCTATCTAGGTTGGTGATACTTTTCTTCCAAGGAGCAAGTGGTATAGAATAGGAGAATTTTTCTCTCCACTCAAGCTGGGACATCTGTCTTCTCCTGCCCACACNGGAACTCTCAGAGTCTTTTCCAACACCATAGTTCAAAAGCATTAATTCTTTGGTGCTCAGCTTTCTTTGTAGTCCAACTCTTATATCCATACATGACTAATGGAAAAACCATAGTTTTGATTAGATCAATCTTGTTGGCAAAGTAATGTCTCTGCTTTTTAACATGCTATCTAGGTTGGTGATAGCTTTTCTTCCAAGGAGCAAGTGGTATAGAATAGGAGAATTTTTCTCTCCACTCGAGCTGGGACATCTGTCTTCTCCTGCCCACAGACGTTGGTGCTCCTTGTTCCTGGGCCTTCATATTCAGACTGCGACTTTCATTATTGGCTCCTCTGGTTCCCAGGTCTTTGGGTTTGGACTTAATCTATAGTCCCAGCCTTCCTGAACCTCCCACTTGCAGATAACAGGTCATGGGGCTTCTCAACATTCATAACAAAGTGAGCTAATTCCTCATAATAAATCTCTTTTTATATATCTATATCTAGGCCCTTAGTTTGTTTCTCTGGAGAACTCCAGCTAATACATACAGAGCTGTAGAGAGTAAGGACTTCTGTGATTTGTCATCAGTCCTGGGATAGGAAAATGATAACACAGTGTGAGTATAAGCATGCAGGCGGGAGGCCATGGAGAGGAAGACCCATGGAAACAGGAAGAAAGTGAGTGTAACCAGACCAAACAGAGATCTCCCCTTTCAACAGGCTACTTAAGTGTCTGTGTCAGGCTTTTGTTAAAGGAAATTGGCAATTAGCATTAGAATGTGCACATCCTTTGGAAACTCCAGTTTTAAGCTAATTACATGGTATCTGTATAGTAAGATAACCATAATACTGTTCTGTACCAAGTATGTCGTAGAATGTATTTATCATTTTACAGCCAAAGTCCATTAGGTAAAACATTTCCATAATGGTATTCACATATGAATAGAAGTTCACTTAACATATGCTCAGACAATACAAATAAAGGAAAAGTCCATTGTCTCCCTTCCCCTTACATCCACTGAGCTAATTTCATTCATCTCCTTAGGAGGGGTAACTCATGTCATCAGTTTATGTATTGGTCTTCCACACCTTTTAATACATAGGTTTACATCTGAACTGCAGTTCAGTGTGGGTACTACTTTGTTAAAATTTTAGTATCAACTTATATCCTGCAATATAGGTGCTACAACTTTCCTTTGAACTCAATAATGTATAGTAAAGATCTTTCTGTGTCAGTACATGTCTATATCTTTTATAATTAACTGCTGCATAATACCCTATAGTGTGACCATACCAACATTTATTTATATATCCCCTAAGAAATAGCTCTATGGCTATTACAGTCAAAGCTACAGTGAATATTGGTGTGCACTTTTCTGTGTAGTCCTGTGTGGATGTCTCTAGGGAAGATTACAAAACAGAAGAACTGCTGGGTCAGTGAGACCTTGTATCTTAATAGGAGCTATCAGTTTGTTCTCCAGAACTGCTGTGGTAATCTACATATCCACCGTAGACGAGGGTGCTCAGTTCACCCATCTCCTTAATAATATACGATATTATCAGTCCTTTTAATATTTTGCTAATTTGATGAGTATAA
The DNA here is from genome assembly GCA_006410615.1 of Neotragus moschatus. Classification (NCBI taxonomy): domain Eukaryota; kingdom Metazoa; phylum Chordata; class Mammalia; order Artiodactyla; family Bovidae; genus Neotragus; species Neotragus moschatus. The sequence continues at coordinate 1,110,280 of SJYA01001561.1, read as the reverse complement.
AAGCTTTTCTTATTATTGGATTATTTAATTTCCAAGTAAATATTTGGTCTCTTCTTAAGTTCTGCATTAAAGAACAATCCTAAATATTTCTTTTTTATATTTAGATACTTGTTGTTACAGCCTGTCTATTATGGGTGAAATTCTGAAGCCCACAGTTGCAAAAAGAAGGTAGGCAACTCTTTCAAATACAGATATAGTAATGTATAATTTTGCCTTGCTGGGCTGTGTATTATTACAGGTACACAGGGATGGTTTCAATAATGCAAGGGAAGATGGGAGAAATGCCTAATTAACTTTAAATACATATAATAGACATAATTAAACTAAGGTTAATTTTACAAACATTTATTCAGCAATTATTAAGTTAACAGCCCTCTGCTAGGACTAAAAAGATAAAAAGGTATGATACTTGACTCCAAGTATTTTGCAGTTTACTAATGAACACTGATAGGCTGAAAAATCAATATAATGTGAACAATATTTCAGTAAGGATCAGATGCCATATAAATTGGTTCTCCAGAAATTTCAAGAAAGAATCCTAACTGGGATATCAGGGCAGGCTTTACAGCTTGTATCTGGACAAGGCCTTGGAAACATACAGTTTTCATGTGGCAAAGGGAAAGGAGGACAGTCAAGGCTGAGAGAACAGGGAAAGAACATACAAGTTGGACTATGCATTATCCTCTGTGGCCCAATGTGAGTGTGTGTGTGTGTATGCACCCACATGGATGTGAGGTGTACACAGTAGGAATGGAAGTTGGGAGTTAATATGGGAACTAATTCAGGAAGGTCAGTTGGGCCTGGGGTAGGTATTATTCTGAAGTACAGTGTTTCTCCAAAAAAGATTAACAACATCTGTGAACCAGTTAGCTTACTTATTTAAAATGCACATCCCTAGCCTCACCCAGCTATTAAAGTATCTGAGATATGAGGCCTAGGGATCTTAATTTTGAAAAATATTCCCAAAGGTTTGAGCTTTTCACTTTTTTTTTTTAACATGCATTAAATCTGAAAATCACTCAGACAAGGGTGATCCTTTGAACACTTTGATCTTCTTTTGGGAGTGGGGGGGGGTCTAAGAAAATCATCAAGTAGGGAACATCCAACAGTTGGTTGAGAAAAAAGAAAGAGAAGTAACCCTGAAACAAACCCTACTGTCTGGAGGCTTGGGACATCCTGTCTTTAGGATTGCTCTAATATCAGGATGCACGGTGGCCAGAGCAGCCCAGGTTAAAAGCAGAGATGCATTTAGGACCATTTAAAACCAATATTAGCCTTAATATTCTTTGAAAAAGGCATAATTAGGGAGGTAAAAGTCAGATTACCTCTGATCAGTGAGGAACAGAGTGAAGGGAGAATCAATTAGAAGCTACTTGTAAGACATTCACACTTTTAAGAACATTGCTTTGATGACTTTGAAGGGGCTGGAATGAGGGAGAAAGGCAGCAGAACCAGTTCCTACTTCAAAGACCTATTAAAGTGTCTACCTTTTTAGGGCAATACTCTTAAGTGTTTTGAAGAGTAAAAGCTCTTTTAATTTCAATATGACTTATTTGGCCATTTGCACGTAAATTTTGGCTGACCATACGAGTGCCTCTTTACTCTGAGTTAACTAACATTTTTGAAATTGTTTGAATTTGCCTGTATTTATATTTTATTTGCATAATTTCATAGGTCTTATGCATTTTCAAATATAATAAATATTCTAGTCCTTGCTCCCAAGAGATATTTGGCAATGGGATCTTTATTTCCTGTTTGGAAGTGAGCAAAAAGGTAAGCGGTTTCCATCATTCAATACTAGAAACCAGGTTTCACAATTCCAAGTGCAGGATTCTTCTCTCTAAATGCTTGAAGACAATTAAAATGTGATGGGGATGCACTGTGGCACTAAGGACATTATTCTCTGTTCCCCACAGACACAGGCACTTGAAGAAAAACTGCAATCTGAGAAATGAAGGAGAACCATGCTCAGAGGGTTTTGAGAGATGTGGCTGTAAAGAGGTGGATAATAGGAAGAGGCGAACCACCGGACAACCTTAAGATTCTTCCTGCAGATAGATGTTAGAGTTGGAGTTTTGGCTGCTCAAACTGAAACAGAAGACCCTCCACCAAATTATCCTTCAATAGGGGAATCATCTTGTGTAGAAGATATTAGAGTAATGATAGGAAGGAAGGACTGAATGAGCTTGGGGAAGTCTTAAGGGGAGAGGAGATTCTTACACTAGGCCACAGTGCAATAAAAAGAACCAAGAGTTTAACAACATACATGGTGTACCTACCAAGTACTGGGCCCAGTGTTATTTACATACTTGGGAACGAGAAGAACAGATAGGATCCTGTAGATGTAAACTTACAATAGTTGTCTCATGAAGATGCTGCCAGAGTTTCCATTAGCAAGCAGCTTTAAACAGCTTTCTAAAATAAGAAAGGGATATGGGATGTAAGAAGCATGGCGACAGTCACTAGAAACGGCAAACATGGCTAGAGCAATATATGAGGTTCGTGCTGCTGTCAATTTCAGCACTCAAGCCCTAGAAGCCTAGTATTTTTTTTTTAAATTACCTTTAGCACCTTGATATTAAAAATATTCTTACTCTTCCTTTAATCCTTTCTCTGAGCATTCATATAGACATCACTTAGGGCTATGAGCTCATAAATGAAATAGGATCCATGCCTTGATGAAACTGCATGGGAGGTATCCAGGAAAAATCTGCTCTAGGAAATGATTTAGTAATTCAACATGCTGGCGCTCTTTCTTCTGAACCAGCTTGTGCCAGCTTTGGTGTCAGGGGCCACTGTGGAAAGGGCTGGCTTTCAGTTGAGTTACAACATGGAGTCATATTAATCTTCCCTGGTCATTAAAGGTCCAGCAGCCTTTTCTATCCATTTAGAGACCTTCACTTCAATCATTTGGCCAAAATCCAATTTGGGTAATCCAACCCAGAATTCTCCAGTACTTTCACTTGGATAAGCCATTGCATTTTTTTCTTCTCTCTACCCCCCAAAACTGGCATCATGTTACGTACTACTAAACATGTTTCACCACCAAGCTGGCTGAGGCAGCAGGAAGCACAGTGACTGTGTTTTGCACTAACACCTTCTAGAAGCCAAGTTTATAAACCACTTGCCTATTGGACAAGAATGAAAAAGGAGGACCTTTCATTGCATCCTTCTTTTAAATTTTTTTTTCTATTTTTTAATTTATCTGGCTGTACACGGTCTTGGTTGCATTATGAGATCTGTTAATCATAGCTCACTGAATCTTCAATCTTCATTATGGCATGTGGAATATTTAGCTGGACTCTAGGATCTAGTTACCTAGGAACTAGGGATTGAATCTGGGCCCCCTGCATTGGGAGCTTGGAGTCTTAGCCACTGGATCACCAGGGAAATCCCCATTCCACCCTTCTTTATTTCCATCTTTGAATTGTATTTGTCCTAAAGAATTCCACAGATAATGAGTGGGTTTATATTAAAGGAAGTTCATAACAACATTTTAATTTCTTTTAGTTAAAACTAATGTTTTAAAATTTGGTCTTTCTGTTGCTGGATGAGGAAAATTAAGGCCAGAGCATATTTAGATCAGTTATTGTTTGCTTTTTAGAGATATCTGTCTTGAAAACAAGTCTTGGAAATTAATATTAATTTCAAAAGTACTCTTCCTGAAGTAAACACATTTGATTTGTTTGTTTTCTTTTCAATACAATTAAATCCATATTTATGATCAGTATCCTTAGTCCCTGGCACCATCCTGGGCCTTGTTGAGGACAGGCTGAAGAAGTTCAAGGTGCTATGCTTGCCCCTAAAGGATCTGCACTGTCACTGGGGAGGCTAAACACACATAAAATGGTGACACAGCCGACAGAATATGCTAAAACAATGTGGGTAGATGTGGTGTAGAAGTCACACTGCCTGGATTTCAATCTTCATCTATGGCACCCCACTCCATTACTCTTGCCTGGAAAATCCCATGGACGGAGGAGCCTGGTAGGCTGCGGTCCATGGAGTTGCTAAGAGTCAGACACGACTGAGCGACTTCACTTTCACTTTTCACTTTCATGTGTTGGAGAAGGAAATGGCAACCCACTCCAGTGTTCTTGCCTAGAGAATCCCAGGGACGGGGGAGCCTGGTGGGCTGCCGTCTCTGGGGTCGCACAGAGTTGGACACGACTGAAGCGACTTAGCAGCAGCACCACCACTTATTAGTTGTATGATTCTAGGCAAGTCATTTAATCTCTCCATGCCTCATTTTCCCACCTATAAAATGGGAATAATGATAGTTAATTGGGCTTCTCAGGTGGCACTAGTGGTAAAGAACCTACCCATCAATGCAGAAATAAGACACACAAGTTTGATCCCTGGGTTAAGAAGATTCCCTGAAGGAGGGCATGACAACCCATTCCAGTATTCTTGCCTGGAGAATTCCATGATCAGAGGAGCCTGGCAGGCTATAGTCCATACGGTCACAAAGAGTCAGATACCATTGAAGTGATTTAGTGTGCAGCACGCATGATGGTCAATTAACATATCTAATGTGCAGAGCTGACTCATTTGAAAAGACCTTGACACTAGGAAGGTCTTCCCTGGTGGCTCAGAGGTTAAAGTGTCTGCCTCCAATGCGGGAGACCTGGGTTCTATCCCTCCGTCGGGAAGATCCCCTGGAGAAGGAAATGACAATCCACTCCAGTATTCTGGCCTGGAGAATCCCATGGACGGAGAAGCCTAGCAGCTTACAGTCCATGGGGTCGCAAAGAGTCGGACACGACTGAGCGATTTCACCTTCACCTTGACACTAGGAAAGACTGAGGGCAGGAGGAAAAGGGGACGACAGAGGATGAAATGGTTGGATGGCATCACTGACTCAATGGACATGAGTTTGAGTTTGAGTAAACTCCAGGAGTTGGTGATGGACAGGGAGGCCTGGCATGCAGTGGTTCATGGGGTTTCAGAGTTGGACACGACTGAGCAACTGAACTGAATTGAACTGAATGCTCTTAGGATAGTAAGTCAATAATTGTTAGCTCTTAAATAAAAAGATGCATGTAAACAAAGTATGAATTTTTGAAGGGAAAGATTTCTTTGAGTTAGAAGGCTATGAGTATTTCCATGGAAGCTTAATGGATGAGATTGATTTTGAGTTTTGAAGTGCAAAACAAGTTAGAAATATTATTGTTTTTGTACTCCTTTCTGAGGCCAAGTTGATAAAACACTGACCTATCTAACAAGAATGTATTGGTAGTGGACCTTTTACTCCATAATCAGAACTTTTAAAAATTACAAGCTAATATGTTTATTGGGGCTTCCCAGGTGGCACTAGTGGTAAAGAACCCACCTGCCAACGCAGGTAGACATAAGAGATGCAGGTTTGATCCCTGGGATGGGAAGATCCCCTGGAGGAGGGCATGGCAACCTACTCCAGTGTTCTTGCCTGGAGAATCCTGTGGACAGAGGAGTGTGTTACAGTCCTTAGTGTCATACAGAGCTGGACACGATTGAAGTGACTTAGCACTCATGCAATATGGTTATTATAAAACATTTAGAAAATATACAAGTACAAGGAAGAAAATATAGTTTTCTTTATCCCTTGTTGACATATTCTTATATTTCTTGTCTTTTTTCTCCTGTGCCTATATTTTACCCAAAATATGGTGATGGTATATATGGTTTTGTGTTCTACTTTTTCACTTAATTTCAAATGATGGCATTTTCCGTTGCCATTAGTTATTCTTTAAAAATATTGCTTTTTATGTTGACATCATATTCCATCATATGAAATGCCTTGGTCATTTATTGATGTAACTGATTATTTACAATTTTCCTCTATTATATAAAAGTGATAATGATTTTTTCCACATAGGGCTTTGTGAGATTCTTTATTGTTTTCTCAGAATAATGAACCCTATTAATGAATGTAATGAACCCTGTAAATGAATGAATGCTGCTAAAGTGACAGCAACAGCAGCAGCAGTGAGGTTGAGCTTTTTTCATATATTTCTTTTCTCCAATTTCTCCATTTGTGATAGTGCCTACCCTTTGTTCAATTTTTGGGGATGTGTGCTTGTTGTTTATATCTACTTGAATGAGCTTTTTACATCATGAAAGTGAAAGTGAAGTCGCTCAGTCATGTCCGACTCTTTGCCACCCCACAGACTTCAGCCCACCAGGCTTCTCCGTCCACAGGATTCTCCAGGCAAGAATACTGGAGTGGGTTGCCATTTCCTTCTCCAGGGGATCTTCCCGACCCAGGGATCGAACCCAGGTCTCCCGCATTGCAGGCAGATGCTTTGACCTCTGAGCTATCAGGGAAGCCCTTTTTACATCATAGTGATAGTAATTCTTGGTCTTATTTATGCCAAATGATTGTTATTTGGCTTGGATGCACATGAGTTTTCCATTCTTATAAAGTCAGCTTAAAATTTTTGCACTTGTAATTTCTTTCTTTATTTCTCAATTTAGAAAGTCTGAAATCTTGTCTTAAGAACTCTGTAAGAAACTAAATTTTTACTGAAGAGGTGGAAGAGATGCTTTATCGTAATTATCTCTTTTCTCCTGTTCTTTCTTCTCCTACCTCAAAAGAATCTGTGTTGATTAAAGGCAATTCATGGTCAATTTTTTGAAAATACATTTTTGCCAATTCCAAAGTTTCTGCTCTTGGTTCTTCACAACAGTTTCTTGTTGAGCCTGTTGTATATCCAGTAGCCAGGTTAGAGTATATTTTCCCATAAGCTAGTAAAAAAATTATAGGATGTTGCTCGACAAAGATTCAAATTTTGGAAAAGCAGTTAAAATTTTTTATTTTGTTTTTGACTCAGTTTGCCTATGGCTGGACAGTATCCAATCCTATTGGATTTGCTCTCGTTGCTGTTGATTAAACTCGCTCTGCAAAGAAATCTAAAATGCACATGGCCTCATCATTTGCTTCCTGGGAAGACTGATTTCTACCCTCTATGTTGCTTTTCAGCAAGTCTGCCATAAGTGGCAGAGGATTGGGGGAAGCCTACACAATCATATCTCACAGAAGGTTTGATGTAAAATAGATTAAATCTTAGCATTGTTCCCCAAATTATTTTAAATGTCACCTCAAAAAGCTTTTTTTTTTNTCAATGGAGTGACTACATGCAGGAAAATATGGAAAGGGAGGAACCAAAGTGATATCAGAGTTTTGGTTTGAGTATCTGGGAAGCTGGTAGAGTCATTTATTAACTGTAGAAAGGGATAGAGGGGTTGATTTTGAAAACAAGGTTTGAGTTAAACAGAGGATATTCTTGAAGGAAGTTGAGAAGTGAGAAAGCCCTCCATACATGATGGAAGAAAATATTATTTAAGGACATGAAGGCAGAAGGAAGGCCATTAATAAATGTGCCTCCTTGTAGAGGAATGAAAACAGTGGAGAACTCAATTGAAATGGAGAAAAGTGGAAGACCATCTCAAAAGAAAGACAAACGTACTTGACTCAACCTGTTGTACCTAAGAAGAGCTGAAGTGGTACTGAAGGCCACTGCTTAAAGGTTAGCTAAAAATTGCCCTAATGTCTATGCTCAGGATAAATCCTGGGGGAGGCAGGAAGGAGGTACCCTTTCTTAACCTGACACCCTGAGGACATACAACAGTGACAAAAAATGAATAGAACAACATACTACTCTTGGATATTCAATCCTGTTCAAATATTTGAACAGGGAAAGAGGTTGTAAATAGTGGGGAGAAGGACTCCAGATAGAAGAAATCCTCTAGGAGTTGGTCTAAAAACAAAAACAACAGCAACAGTAGTAGCAATGAATGCCACTACCATTCACTGTGCTTTTAAAATGTGCTCAGTAAGCACTTACCATGTTCGATTTAATTTAATTTGCACGATGACTTTGTGTTAAGCGTATTTTTAAATCTCCAGTTTTAGTGCGAAAACAGAGCTCAGAGATATAGTTAACATCTAAGCATCAAGCAATGACGAAGGGACAGAGACATGATATAGGTTTAGATTTGATAAACTCTAAAATCCTTGTGCTTTACCACTGATTGCTCCAAATCATTTCTGGCCTCTAGAAACATCAGGAGGTCCATGGTTTGTATCTGTTCCAGGAAGAATCTAGAGATGGCTCTGAGCCCACCATCTATATCAAGCTTCCAGATCCCTCTGGGGTCACTCTGCAGTGGAAATAGCTATTTAGGGATAAAGGATACGCGAGAGGGCTGGACATAAAAATAGGGAAGGAACTGAAACCTCACCATTCCCCCTGTTCTCCCCCAAGTACCCCCACAATATCTATATTAAAGTTTGATGCACTGATTNTGTTCCAGGAAGAATCTAGAGATGGCTCTGAGCCCACCATCTATATCAAGCTTCCAGATCCCTCTGGGGTCACTCTGCAGTGGAAATAGCTATTTAGGGATAAAGGATACGCGAGAGGGCTGGACATAAAAATAGGGAAGGAACTGAAACCTCACCATTCCCCCTGTTCTCCCCCAAGTACCCCCACAATATCTATATTAAAGTTTGATGCACTGATTGCTGCCTTGGGTTTCATTCTCTGAACCTCTAGGGTAAGAGAGACTTTTTGTTCAGATAGCCCTCCTCTACTATCCCATATGCCTTCTGAGAAGTGGTAGCACTGGTAGAATGCCAGCGCACATAGGCTTTCCCACACACTACCCAGCCCTTTGTGAGGCTAGAGGTGGTTGAAGAGATAAGGATGAGGACTGCAGAGGGACCTTTTAACTTTAACAGCCAGGAGACAACGGCTTCTTCCACAGAAGGTTGTGACTAGACGCAAGAAAGTATAGAATTTAAAGTATACTCCACTGGCCACAGGTAGTAAATGACCACTACTCCTTTCTTTTGTATGAAAATCCAGCTGATGGTATATATCACAGTAATGTCAATAATGACTGTTTTGTGACCTCAGGAATTTCATTGTTAAAAGCCATGCACCAGAGTGGAGGATGGTAATTATGGGAGAGAAGATGGGTTTTACCAAGTATAACTCAATCTAACATTTTGTCTTAACAAATTTTGAGTTTCAAACCTATTCTACTTACTGGGAATTCAAGTTTTCACGTCTTTGCAACACTCAGCTTCCTGTCACTACCAAAAAAGGACTTTAGAAGACTTGCAAGGCTTCATAGACTTCAAATAAGTCTTATGAAACAACATGTTCACGTGTTAAGTGTAAATGAGTCAGAAACATAAGGATTAAATTTCCCTTAAAATACACAGGGGTTTGAAAATGAAGGGAAAAATGCTGAGGGCAAAACGTGTTTTGGATTTTGGCAAACCCAAAACATTTGAAAAAAATTGGTTTGATGTTTGATGAACCCTAAATACAGCAGAGTTTGCTCATCACTCATTGTAATGAAGACCAATAGACCATTTTTTCTGTGTGTGTGACAACATAGAATCCCACTGGAGCTGCCTGGACCCCTCACTACTGTACAACTTGACTGACTTTCATTTCACTAATTCACAAACTTCCTTACTTAAATGATGGTTGGTGGTCTCCCCAACATGAGTTCTCAGCAAAGACATAATAAGAGAATACTGGAGAAGACGTCTGGGATTACTAAGACTTCATTAGTCTTATAAAATGCACTTCAGGGCATAACCATTGTACAATAAAACATTAGCATAAATCATTAAAATGGAACCATGCCTTGTCAAGATAAACAAGAGGAGTGTGTTTTATGTGGCATTCTCCTTTATTCCTTTAAATTGGTTCTTTCACTCGCTAATTTGCAAAACTGAACAATCAGACATTCTGTGGCATGAATTAAAGCAGTGGGATTACTCCATTCATAGATTTCCCATCAATACTCCCAATTTTCATCAAAGTTCCTAAAGTTGTAAAGCTGGGAATAGTCTGGTATATGCTTTAAGGGCTGTGACAGTAGCAGGAGTTGAAAAAAAAAAAATGACAGTACTCTTTTTCCTCCTGAAGTATTTGTGGGGGGCCTATGAGAGATTAGAGTTGCCTTAGATCTCTGATGGGCAAACAGTGATTCTCCCATGAAAGTTATTCTCTCTGTTGTTTATGTTGTCCTCTGATTTGAACTGAAATTATTTTATCCTTAGACTGCTCTGCTAGTCAGACTTGGGTGACTTTTAAAAGGCTTTTTTTTTTTTAACGTGTCTATCAGAAAATGTTTCAAAGACAGGTTGCTATAAAAATAGCAATAAGAGACACCATGGATTGAGTTAGTTCTGTGACAAGCTCACTGCATATGCTACACAGTAGAAAGTTCTATNATGACAGTACTCTTTTTCCTCCTGAAGTGTTTGTGGGGGGCCTATGAGAGATTAGAGTTGCCTTAGATCTCTGATGGGCAAATAGTGATTCTCCCATGAAAATTATTCTCTCTGTTGTTTATGTTGTCCTCTGATTTGAACTGAAATTATTTTATCCTTAGACTGCCCTGCTAGTCAGACTTGGGTGACTTTTAAAAGGCTTTTTTTTTTTTAACGTGTCTATCAGGAAATGTTTCAAAGACAGGTTGCTATAAAAATAGCAACAAGAGACACCATGGATTGAGTTAGTTCTGTGACAAGCTCACTGCATATGCTACACAGTAGAAAGTTCTATGACAGAAGTGGAATTATCTCCATTCTGCGGTGGAAGAAATGTAGGTTCAGTGAATTAAGTCATTGTGGTAGAGTTGATATTTTAACCATTTGTTTATATAATAAATACTTAGCAAACAATTGGTTTGTGTCAGGCATTATTCTAGGTGTTGGGGATATAATGATGAACAAGACATAGCCCCTGCCCTTGCAGTTCATATTCTAGATGGAAGAAGACCTTTCTTCCCTGTGAGCCTGTTCTTGACTGCTGTATGCATTCTACATAGTTTTTAGGTATAGAGGAAAAGGAATAAAGACTTTATATTGATTTCTTTAGGATTTGGCTCATATAAAAATATTTAGTTATAGGAAAAAGGCTGTTGAAGGGATATTATTCTTCAGATAGAAAAAAGTTGTTAAAGAAAAAAAAACAAACCTCTTATGAAGCAGTTACTCATTCCATTCTGTAAATTAGATGACCCTAAATTTAAAACTGCTGCTAAATACATGGACATGGATCATGAGTTTTTAAGAATTGATTTTAAGACCTGTAGGTCTGGAGGATGTCCTCTCTTGCCTTACATGCCCAATCGAAAAAGAACTTTGCTTTATATCTGTTAGCAAGTACTTGTTGGCATCNCTTATGAAGCAGTTACTCATTCCATTCTGTAAATTAGATGACCCTAAATTTAAAACTGCTGCTAAATACATGGACATGGATCATGAGTTTTTAAGAATTGATTTTAAGACCTGTAGGTCTGGAGGATGTCCTCTCTTGCCTTACATGCCCAATCGAAAAAGAACTTTGCTTTATATCTGTTAGCAAGTACTTGTTGGCATCCTTATGACTTTCCTAAGTGACTGATTGGAAACGTGATTGATTTGAGGGTAAATTGTCAGTGAAAAAACTTTTAATCCAAAAACCTTGGACTGAATACCTCAGCTGCATTTTCAAAAATTTTCCAGGGTTTAAGAATTTGAGGCTGGAAAAGAACCTGCACTAGCCCTCTCACGTTATAGAACCTGGGAAACTGATCCTAGAGATCTGAGATACACACAGTCCTCCTGAGGGCAGGCCTGTTTTAAATCCCCTATGCAAGGAGCAACACTAATTTTTCTTAGACTAAATTTTACTGATTACATGTTCTCTGGAGTTATTCTTACCCTTAGGGTTGAGATATTACATAGAAACTCCATTCCACGTTTGTGAGGAGTAAAGCACTTTTTCTAAGCTTTCTGCAAATTTCCAAGTGCTTATATTCCCATGCCCAGCTCTGGCCCCCGGTTCCCATGTTAGTTCTGTTTGTGATGGTCACATCATCCATCACGTTATATTCCTGTACATTGTGTATTTGCTTACACTTGGAACTCTGAGCTTTTACTTACTTCTACCTCTTATACGCAGAGGAAGACCCCAATGAACAAATCGGAAAACCATTTATATGAAGTCTCTATGTATTTATCAGACATCACTGAGGTTTTGATAAAATGGTAAGGATTGAGTATTGCAACATCTTAACACTGAATATTGGACATCCTTAATCTTCAAATTATCCTTGTCCCTTTCAACAAGTAAGCTCAGACTCCAGCCATGTTACCCCAAGAGCTCTTTCTTTCTCTTTCTGCTCCTACTTCCTTTTCTATCTCCTTCCTCTTGGAACAAAAGCCAAGTTCTTCTATGTTCTCTATTAATTTTTTATTGAGATACAATTCACATACCATAAAATTCACCATTTTAAAGTGAAAAATTTAATTTTAAAAATTATTACTTATTTATTTTTGTGCTGTGCTGGGTCTTTGTTGCAATGCATGGGCTTTCTCTAGTTGTGGCGAGTGGGAGCTACTCTTCATTGTGGTGCATGGGCTGCTCATTGCAGCGCCTCCTCCTGTTGTGGGGCATGCGCTCTGGGGCACAAGGGCTTCAGCAGTTGTGGTGCATGGGCTTAATTGCTCCACCATGTGGAATCCCCCCAGACCAGGGATCAAACCAATGTCCCCTGCATTGGCAGGTGGATTCTTATCCACTGTGCCATAAGAGAAGTACTACTTTTTAAAAATATATTCACAAAGTTGTACAACAACTGGGGCTTCCCAAGTGGCGCTACTGGTAAAGAACCTGCCTGCCAACGCAGGAGACGTAAGAGACAGAGACCTGGGTTTGAACCCTGGGTCGGGAAGATCCCCTGGAGGAGGCATGGCAACCCACTCCAGTATTCTTGCCTGGAGAATCCCCATGGACAGAGGAGCGTGGTAGGCCACAGTTCTCAGGGTCGGAAAGAGCTGGACATGATGGAAGTGACTTAGCAGGCATGCACGTGCAACAATTACCAATATCTAATTCCAGAATATGTTAATAACCTCAAAAGGAAACTTCATATGCATTAGCAATTCTCATTCCTCTAACACCCCAGCCCCTGGAAAATATGAATCTACCTTCTGTATTTATGGATTATCTATTCTGGACATTTCTGGAATCATTGGGTCTGCCTTCGTTCACTTAGCATAAGTTTTTCAGGGTCATCTATGTTACAGTACATATCAGTACTTCTTTCCTTTTTGGGATTAGATAAAATGTTACTGTACAGCTATATCTCATTTGTTTGTTCATTCACTAGTGGCTAAATGGATATTTTTAATGTTATAGACATCCTAGTTTATGTGCAGTACTATTTCATTGTGTTTTTGATTTCCATTTCCCTAGTGGCTAATGATATAGAATATCTTTTCTTGTGCTTATTGATATCTGTATATCTTCTTTGAAAAAATATTCATTCAAATATTTTGTCCACTTTAAAAACTGAGTTATTTGTCTTTCAAAATTTTTCAATTTTCATTTTAAAATGTTCTTATACATTCTGAATGTGGCCCTTATCAGAAATATGACTTGCAAACATTTTTTTTTTCTATTTAATGGGTAGTCATTTCACCTTTTAGATAGTGTCCTTTGAAACCCCCGAGTTTTTAATGTTGAAGCCAAATTTATCTATTTTCAATTTGGTTGCTTTGCTTTTGGTGTCATATCTAAGAAACTATTGCCTATTTCAAGTGTACAAAGATTTACACCTATGTTTTCTTCAAAGTATTTTATAGTTTAGCTCTTTTATTAAGTCTTTGGTCTATTTTGAGTTAACTTTTGTATATAGTGCGAAGTAGAAGTCTATGTTTACTCTCTCGCATGCAAATATTCAGTTGTCCCAGTACCATTTGTTGAAAAAAATGATCCTTTCCCCAATGAATTGTCTTGGCATCTTTGTTGAAAACCCAACTGACTATTAAATGTATGGATTTACCTTTATGTTCTTAAGCAGAGCAATTCTGTTGGGTTTGCCAAGAAGTTAGCTCTATCGGTTTGGCCAAAATTTCATTCATTGGGAAAAACCCAAATGAACTTTTTGGCTAACCCAATACAATCTTCAGCCCTCAACTCCAAATTTAGCCCTGACTATTCCTTTACACATTCAAGGATTTAGCTGAAGTGTGAAAATATGTAGTTGAAGTGTGAAAATCAGCTAAGCTTTTCTTCCCATTGCAAGGACTGAATGAGTGAGAACATGAATTCTGATCTCTAGTAAATAGGATTCACCAGCCCAAATCTGATCAAATCAACCCTTCTTTGGGGAAAGTGGTCCTGGGGGCATCAGACATGTTCTCTGCCCCCACAGTTCTCTGCTCTGCTCTCATAGCACTTTATTCATCTTTATCTCACTCTTTCCTGCCTCGTCCAGGCCAGCATGCTCAAATTTTTAAAAACCTTCTGCTTAAGGTCTTAAATGAGAATTAACCCCCAAAAGAGTGAAAATGAGGAGGAAAGAGGAAGGATATTTTATCCTTCTGATTACATAAGAATTAGCAATATTTTGTAGTACAAGAAGATGAGCAAACATCTGCACCAATTATATGATTTCAGGCAATAACTTTCCTTCTTTGAGCCTTTACTTTCTGTAGTATACATCTCATAGCATTTCCATGTGGGAATTCCTTCCCAGAATTTCTCAGGAAACGTATGTTTTCCTGAATCTTGTATTGTGAAAAATCAATTGAGGAATCAGGAAAACAGGACAAACTGTTATAGTTCTGCAAGAAGGAAAGCTTAAACAAACAACAGAGAAATATTGTAAGCTTTAAGTTTGTCCCTGATGTCACATTAAAGCAAGAACAGGAAGAGCTGACACTCAGATTGAAGTTAAGGCAGACATTTCCAGATCGGGACCAGGACCGTGTCAGCCACAATCTAATCTTGCTCAGTCCAATACAGAGTGTGTGGCTTTGTGTGTATTGTGTGTTTAGTTGCTCAGTTGTGTCTAACTCTTTGTGACCCCATGGACCTTAGCCCACCAAGCTTCTCTGTCTATGGAATTCTCCAGGCAAGAATATTGGAGTAGGTTGCCATTTCTTCCTCCAGGGAATCATCTTGAACCTGGGATCTAGTCTATGTCTTCTGCATTGCAGGTGGATTCTTTACCTGCTGAGCCCTCGGAGAAGCCCAAGTGTGGCTACGGAAAACTTGAAATGAGGCTACTATGAATTGAGGTTGCTGCTGCTGTTAAGTCACTTCAGTCATGTCCAACTCTGTGCGACCCCATAGACGGCAGTCCACCAGGCTCCCCCGTCCCTGGGATTCTCCAGGCAAGGACACTGGAGTGGGTTGCCATTTCCTTCTCCAATGCATGAAAGTGAAAAGTGAAAAGTGAAAGTGAAGTCGCTCAGTCATGTCTGACTCTTGCAATCCCATGGACTTCAGCCTACCAGGCTCCTCCATCCATGAGATGTTCCAGGCAAGAGTACTGGAGTGGGGTGCCATTGCCGTCTCCATGAATTGAGACTACTACATCTCAATTCAACTGTAAAACACAGATTTCAAAGACTAAGTATGGCAAAGTGAAGGTGAAATATCTCANATGGACTTCAGCCTACCAGGCTCCTCCATCCATGAGATGTTCCAGGCAAGAGTACTGGAGTGGGGTGCCATTGCCGTCTCCATGAATTGAGACTACTACATCTCAATTCAACTGTAAAACACAGATTTCAAAGACTAAGTATGGCAAAGTGAAGGTGAAATATCTCATTGATATTTCTCACACTGATTGCATATTGAAATGAAAATATATTGAATATATTGGGTTAAATAAATTTATTAAATTAAAATTATTACAATTATTACTTAAATTAATTTTACCGGGTTCCTCTTTCATTTTAATGTGCCTCCTAGAACATTTAATTACATAGGTGGCCAGCATGTACAGCTTGTGGCTGTTGTCATGTATGGTAGGCAACTAACAGGACCCCTCAAAGGAGGTCTCTGGTATACACATACTTTTCCCCAGTTAGCCAATCAAACACTAATCTAGGTGCTGCTGTGAAGGAATTTGGGAGATGCAATTAAGGGGTCAAATGTCTTAATTTAAAGATAGATTGTGGCTTTGTAGTAGAGCCTGAAGTCAGGCAGGTTGATTCCTCCAGTTCCATTCTTCTTTCTCAAGATGGCTTTGGCTATTCGAGGTTTTTTGTATTTCCATACAAATTGTGAAATTATTTGTTCTAGCTCTGTGAAAAATACTGCTGGTAGCTGGATAGGAATAGCATTGAATCTGTATATTGCTTTGGGTAGTATACTCATTTTCACTATATTGATTCTTCCAAT
>SJYA01001561.1:952020-1093572 GCA_006410615.1 Neotragus moschatus | reverse complement strand
GCATTGGGAGCTCATGTACACTTGTGGCTGATTCATGTCAATGTATAGCAAAATGAATACAGTATTGTAAAGCAAAACAAACTAAAAAATAAAAATTTAAACTATAAAAAAATGGGAAAAAAATTATCTGTCTAAAAATAAATAAATAAATAAATGTTTGATAATATTCACCTGTGGGGGGGGTGAATAAAGATAGATTATCCAAGTGGGCCTCATCTAATCACATGAGTGCTTCAAAAGCAGACTCTTTTCTCTACCAGTCACAGAAGGTACAGGCAGAGAGACACACTCTAGGTGGCCTGCAGGAAAGAAAAACACTCAGGTTGTGAACTGCCTGTGGGGGCCATGAGGCACAGAACTGCCTATAGGACCTGAAAGTGAATGTGTTGTTCAGTCTTGTCTCATGCTTTGAGACCCCATGGACTGTAGCCCACCAGGCTCCTCTGACCATAGGATTTTTCAGGCANAGACACACTCTAGGTGGCCTGCAGGAAAGAAAAACACTCAGGTTGTGAACTGCCTGTGGGGGCCATGAGGCACAGAACTGCCTATAGGACCTGAAAGTGAATGTGTTGTTCAGTCTTGTCTCATGCTTTGAGACCCCATGGACTGTAGCCCACCAGGCTCCTCTGACCATAGGATTTTTCAGGCAAGAACATTGGAGTGGGTTGCCATTTCCTTCTCCAGGGGATCTTCCCAATCCAGGGATTGAACCAATGTCTCCTGCATTGCAGGCAGATTCTTGACCATCTGAGATACCAGGGAAACCCTGTGGGACCTGAAGGGAGTCCCCAACCAATCACTAGCAGAAAAAATGGGGACTTCAGTCCTAAAACCAAAAGGAAATGAATTTCTCCAGCAATCAGTGAGCTTGGAGAGGACGTTGAACCAGCCCTGCCCACCCACTCTCTCCAAGAGAACGGAAGCTTTAGCTGAGAGTTTTTGACCCCAGGGACCTGACCTAAAGGAGGATGAGATGATGTTTGTGGTAATTTGTTACACAGCAATAGAAATCCAGTGAGCCCTATTACAAGAGATTATTTGTGACCTTCTCTGTGACTCACGGTGAGCCATTCTTGTGAACAAAATAAATATCAACAACTCTGTATGCACAGTACACTTTATACGAATCCTATGAGTTGTATGTTAAGAAAATACACATTTGGAAGAAAAATAAGTCCTTAAAATAGCAATTTTGACATATGAGTCTGTATAGTGATATCAATCTTGCTAGGATACCCAAATTTTAGGTTTTTCTAGCATTATCCAACAATTTTTTTCTGGTACATTTTGCAGTTTCTGAGTGTCAGTATGCTGCTGCTGCTAAGTCACTTCAGTCGTGTCTGACTCTGTGCGATGACATAGACAGCAGCCTACCAGGCTCCCCTGTCCCTGGGATTCTCCAGGCAAGAACACTGGAGCGAGTTGCCATCTCTTTCTCCAATGCAGGAAAGTGAAAAGTGAAAGTGAAGTTGCTTATTTGTGCCCGACTCTTAGCGACCCCATGGACTGCAGCCCAGCAGGCTCCTCCGTCCATAGCAGTTTCCAGGCAAGAGTACTGGAGTGGAGTGCCATTGCCTTCTCCGAGTGTCAGTTTAACATATAGTAAATACATATTTGTATTTATGTACAAATAAATACAAATAAGTACAATAAATACTTTGTAAGTACGTACTATTAAATACTGAAAACAAAACAAAAGAAAAACTACTACTAAAATATTTTTCCTTGGTAAATACTACTAAGATAAAGAATAAGTTATGATTTCGGGAATTCAGAAGGACTCTGGGGAATTCTGATTTCTTGTTTCCTAAAGCTTAATATATATGTGCTTCTGAGAGCAGTATGAATTTTTTTCCTTACTCAAATTAAAGATTATAGGGTATTGAGGCACTATCGGATGGCTTGTATTTCTTAAGTCTAAAGGAACCATATTTCCTGAAATCCAAAATTCTCTGAGCTAACGTTACTACTTATAAGATCACTGTATCCAAGGCAACCATAATTGGTACAGAAACTCAAATGGCTCAGTTGGTAAATAATCTGCCTGCCAATGCAGGAGATATAAGGGATGTGGGTTTGATCCCTGGATCTGGAAGATCCCCTGGAATAGGAAATGGTAACCCGTTCCAGGATTCTTGCTTGGGAAATCCCATGAACAGAGGAGACTGTTGGGTTCCAGTCTATGAGGGGACTCAAAAGAGTCAGACACAATTGAGCAAACGAACACATGAAGTTTAATATGTGTCGGGAATTTTTAAACACTGTTTCATGTTGGTATAAGGATTAAATAAATTAATGAATGTGAAAGACAGGCGAGGGCCTGAGTGTGGAAAGTGAGGCTACATGGTGCTCATGTTTAGTCTCTGGTTCTAGACAAAAATAACAGGAATGCCAAATTAACTCTTTGGCATTTATGGATTTAACTGACTGCATTTTAATCTGAATTTACATACGACAGATGAGAGGAGAGTAAGCGAATTTAAAGCAACTGGTTAAGAACAAATCCGAAAGGATTTGTCTTGAAAGTGGATTAGCAACCTGAAGATGTTTTGCCTTGTGAGGTACTGTGATGCATTAAAATTAGTATTGAAGAGAATCATCATAACGTGCAGTACAGATACTTGTTGGTGTTCAAAGGAAGATAAGACATTCAGAAAGCATATGATAACCTTCTCCCCCAAAGTGAAAGTAAAAGTCATCAGTCATGTCCAACTCTTTGTGACCCCATGGACCGTAGCCCACCAGGTTCCTCTGTCCATGGGATTCTCCAGGCAAGAATACTGGAGTGGATTGTCATGCCCTCCTCCAGGAGATCTTCCCGACCCAGGATTTGAACCCACCNCAAAGTGAAAGTAAAAGTCATCAGTCACGTCCAACTCTTTGTGACCCCATGGACCGTAGCCCACCAGACTCCTCTGTCCATGGGATTCTCCAGGCAAGAATACTGGAGTGGATTGCCATGCCCTCCTCCAGGAGATCTTCCCAACCCAGGGTTTGAACCCACATCTCTGATGTCTCATGTACCGACAGGCAGGTTCTTTACCACCAGGGAAGACTAGCCCCCAACCCCTGCAAACCCATGTCCATCTTCTTATAAGAGAGTGAATTGAGTTTGAACTGTTTGATCTGATTTGGTTTGGTTGTCAGTAACAGAAAAATACTTCGCAGTACCTAGAAGCAATACATACTCTTCCTCTACTTGCCTGGAGGAGGGGATTCAGCTACAGTTCAGGTTGAGGGAATAGAACAAAGAGATAAAATGGATCGTGCTTTAAAGTCTTAACTTCTTTCATTGCCACAGAATATCCTCTCTTCTATCCATCCAGCTGTGTTATCCTTTCAAATCTGCCTAAAAATTCAAGTTTCCCTGGAAAAATATCCACGACTGACCTCACTCATTCTTATCAATTTCCACTTAGCTTTCAGGAACTTTGTCTCTCATTTGTGTGTTCTCACCTTCGAGAACTTGTGCATTCTTTGCTCTGTGGGAGTTATTCCCCCCCCCACCCCCTTTAGACTATGATGTCCTGTGACGAAACAAGCCTTTTGTGTGTTTGTGTTTATTTTTTACTGTATGGAGTCCAACACTTGTGTCATTTAATTGGAGCGCATCTATTAATTACAAATGTGTCCCAAATAAGGGTTAATGTTACATGTTATTAATAATTTAACAAGTAGGGAACTTTTTTCCAGTTAGGTCAAGATTCTCAGTAGGAGGCTCCCACTTTTCTGTGCAATTTCAAGTAGGATATTTTTCCTCTGCAGTCATTAAATCTTTGCTGCTCTCAGACTCCCAGGCTCTCCCATCACCCATTATATTCCTAATACAAATGAGAGCTTGAAGAGAACATAAATTGATAGATTGGAGATATTTCAACACATTTCAACCCTTGTTTTTAGAAATAACATAGTTGTCATATTTCATTGAACAAGTGATGGGATTCAAGAATCCTTCCAAAGATCTCTTTTATTACTAAGTCTATTTTTGGAATTTGGGCATTTTCTAGTTCTTGTCGAAATGGAATGATTTTGAGAGTTTCNATTTCAACCCTTGTTTTTAGAAATAACATAGTTGTCATATTTCATTGAACAAGTGATGGGATTCAAGAATCCCTCCAAAGATCTCTTTTATTACTAAGTCTATTTTTGGAATTTGGGCATTTTCTAGTTCTTGTCGAAATGGAATGATTTTGATAGAGTTTCACCATCTTAGGAGGTTAGGGTTCTAAGAAGCTGATTATGCTGTCTTTGCGATTTTGGGTCCCAAGTGTGGGAAACATAGGGTACATTTTAGCAGGTGTTGGCAAACTCCACACTTGTGGTTTCTTTCCCCTGCCATTTATACAAATAAAAAGTATTACCATTCACATTAATTCAGTCTTGAACTTATTTTAGAAGCAGCTGGGAAAAGCCACATTTATCTTTGTCATTAAGCAACCGGCTGAAAATTAAGGAAATCATGTGGTTAGATGATTGCTGAAAAGACCCAGCTCATTAGAGATGGGCAAATCTTGAAAGGGCTGAGTGGGTTCTGCGAGGGCCCCTGAAGTTTGGCTACTTCTCTGAATGGTAATCAAATTAGTAACCGGTACATAGTGGAACAAGATCGCTCAGAAGGTTATTGCCCCATGAGGTTATCATCCTTTCCCATATAATTGTCTTTCCCAGTGAGGGCCCCGTCATGGGAGAGTTCAGACTAATAGCATTATGCTGTGACTTCTGGCAGTCTCCTTCCCCACCCCCACCTTGCTTCTCCTTTCTCAGAAATGGTTGGCCCATTGTCTGAGCAACAGCAGAAAATTCAGATCAACAAAAAGCCCACAGGGTCCAACTTTTATTGCCATTTTGTGCGGCTGGTGTAAGTAAAATATGATACTGATGTTGATGACGACTGCTAACTCTGGAGAAAACCTTCCAGGTGCCTTTTAGAACAAAGCATTAGACATGGTCCTCAATGAGCAGATTTCTAGGCTTGTGGCTGGTGATAACTTCAAAGTGAGGTCTGTGCACAGAGGGAGGCCTTGAGAACATTAGAGACCAAAGTGTTATATGACCTCAAATGTTTCTCTTGCTTACTCTCTCTCTTTCTTTTTCTTCTAAGCCTGACTAATAGCCTCTGGAAGGCTCATTCCATTAAGGAAGTTCAAGAACCAATGAATTTTCCTATTACTAAAACAGTATCTTTCAACATAATTTACAGCCATTTGTTTCAGTAAACTAAAATGAGTCCAGAGTGGGCAGTAGCCGGCATGTGACCAAGCCCACCAAGTAAGTGTGCTGGACTCACCCTTCATTGTCCAGAGCTCTCTGTGCTGTTATTGTCATGTAAAACTGCCCAAACTTTCATAAATGCCAGCATCACAAGCAAGGAGACTTTCTTTTAGGTATCATTGCCTTTTGGTTTGCTAGTAGGCATTATTTCTAATTTATTTGCTTGAATCTTCAGATGTATGCCACTGGGGCCATGAAACTTCACATCTGATTACGCTGAAATTTGGTATCCTTTCATACAAAGGAAACTCAAACAACAACAATGAAAACATTGTCCAATTCTATTCACAATGAAAATATCCCTCAGTAATTTGATTTGCAGGAAATGAAAAGTATTATCAACAGAATATGCTTTTCAAAAATTCATAATCCTTTAAACAGGCAAATCCTTTCTCCGGGATTAGTAGCATGGTTTGTGTCCTAGGAGCCAAATCCTATTCTCTGATTCAATCCTTAAATCCTTTCTAACAGTGCCTATATTGATTTCAGACCCAGTTTTGCTTAAGAATCCAAGGACAGAATTTGTTCCTGTGTTTAGAATTCTTTAATGAGGATTTCTTTAAAACAAAGTTTATCTAAAATAGCCTCTAGTTCTAAAAGCTAAACTCTGATGTCTCAATGAATATAATAGATATACTTAATTTCTAGATTATCCTTTGTTTTCTCCATGTCTAGTTGAAGTTCTCTGGTGGAACAATCTAGAAGCTTGATGCGGATCTCCAAAAATTACTGATGACTCTGTCCCCTTAATCCCCAGTATTGGCCCTGAACATGTGTATAGTTGATCTCCCTATTTTAATTTTGGGCTTCTAGGGACTTGGCCTTTTTGAACATAATGTCCATGTAAATGTATATTGTACATATTTATCTTCAGAGAGGTCAGATGGTCTTTGTAAAAGGAGTGCATTCTGCATCTCTAGGAAAGATGAAAATAAGTTCTGTTACTGATGATACAGAGATGTGAAGACAGTAAAAATCCTAAGTTGACTTTTCGAATCACTAAAGAGCATTTTCATTACAGGTGGCACAGTTTTAGTAAATGTGTTCTATGTGAATTATTTGAAAAATGAGCATCTGTGTATGGCATAAAGCAGAAGATTTGCTTAATCAGGATACATCATTTCCTACCCAGAGGACTTAACAGAATTTGCTGTACCTGTCTCACAAATTTTTGTCTGAGAAAAAAAGACACATACATACAAAAGTTCTCAGAAATGTAATATGGACTACATTAACTCAAGAAACAAGAGAGCAGAGAGGTAGTAAGAGAATCATCAAAACATGGATACCTAGGTATCCATGATATATTGTGGATATCCTAGGTATATTGTGGATACCTAGGTAGAAAAGTGGAGAAGGCAATGGCACCTCACTCCAGTACTCTTGCCTGGAAAATCCTATGGACAGAGGAGCATGGTAGGCTGCTGTCCATGGGGTCACTAAGAGTCAGACATGACTGAGCGACTTCACTTTCACTTTTCACTTTCATGCATTGGAGAAGGAAATGGCAACCCACTCCGGTATTCTTGCCTAGAGATTCCCAGGGATAGGGGATCCTGGAGGGCTGCCGTCTATGGGGTCACACAGAGTTGGACACAACTGAAGCGACTTAGCAGCAGCAGCAGCAGGTAGAAAAGAATCTTAAAAGAAAATCAACAGATTATATATAATACAGTTAACCATACTGCAAATGTCATGTGCCTAACAAAAATTTTTTGAATGGGTATTGTGAGCCCAGAACAGCAAAAATATGTGTTGGAATTGTGTTGTTTCATCCTCAGAATTACCCTTTGAAGTATGATCATTTTATATCTGAAGAAAATGAAACTTAGATAGCATTGAAAAACTTGCCCACGACCACACAACTGAGTGACTCAGGCTGGATTTGAACTCATCTGTGTCAAAATCTGATCCTCCTAATCCTAACTACTCTCTGCACCTCAGTCTGCACCTGTTCCCCACCTCTGTCTTTACTTCCTCATTCCCAGCCTGGGTTGACAGCGCAGATCCTTTCATGTGAAACTCTCCTCTACAGACTCGACTCTTCCAAGCCTGTGATCTCCATATGCCTTATCTTTAACCATTTCAGAAGGTGGATCATTACTGGAAGTTGTGCTTTGATTCATCACAAATCACTGCTATTGCATCTCTGTTGGGTATCTAGGCTTAATTGGATATCCTTTTATTTGTATCTATTATTGCCACATCATATTCCCCATAGCAGCAGTTCTAAATTTTTCCATTTTCCTGAAGTCTCCAAAGAGATTTCTATACTCTTTGTTGAAGTGGTTAAAAGTGTTAGTCGCTTAGTCATGTCTGACTCTTTGCAACCCCATGGATGGAAGCCTATCAGGCTCCTCTGATCATGGAATTCTCTGGACAAGAATACTGGAGTGGGTAGCCATTCCCTTCTCCAGGGATCTTCCCAACCCAGGGATCAAACCCAGGTCTCCTGCATGGCAGGTGGATTCTTCACCATCTGAGCCATCAAAGAAGCCCATCTATCTACTTACTGGGAAAATCAAGGACATCTGACTTGAGGCCCCTCACATTCACTTTTTTCTGCCTCACAATCACTCTGCTGCTGCTGCTAAGTCATTTCGGTCGTGTCCAATTCTGTGCAAACCCATGGACTGCAGCCTGCCAGGCTCCTCCGTCCATGGGATTTTCCAGGCAAGATCATTGGAGTGGGGCGCCATCGCCTTCTCCAATTGCTCTGCTAGGGCTGTCCCTCTCATCACCCTTTATCCTCCTTTAAATCCTCCTTTATCAGTTAGATGCTCTACCTTTTATATATCTTCAATCTTGTTGTTACATGGGTTTCTCATATGGAAAAAAACTTTTTTTTTTAAACCTCCCTAACATCTCCAGGTATCACCCTCCATATTTAATTCTGGTAGTTTCTGCCCATCTAAATATTTGCTATATGAGATACAATGGAAGCGTACTTAGAAACATCACTAACTTTTTGTGATAAGCAGAATATAATTTAAGGAGAAGTATTTTCAGTATGTAGTAAACAATTATATATATAAGGTTCAGTCGCTCAGTCGTGTCCAACTCTTTGTGACCTAATGAATCGCAGCACGCCAGGCCTCCCTGTCCATCACCAACTCCCGGAGTTTACCCAAACTCAAGTCCATTGGTGGGTGATGCCATCCAGCTATCTCATCCTCTGTTGTCCCCTTCTCATCCTGCCCTCAATCCCTCCCAGCATCAGCATCTTTTCCAATGAGTCAGCTCTTCGCATGAGGTAGCCAAAATATTGGAGTCTCAGCTTCAACATCAGTCCTTCCAATGAACACCCAGGACTGATCTCCTTTAGGAGGGACTGGTTGGATCTCCTTGCAGTCCAAGGGACTCTCAAGAGTCTTCTCCAACACCACAGTTCAAAAGCATCAATTCTTCAGCACTCAGCTTTCTTCACAGTCCAACTCTCACACCCATACGTGACCACTGGAAAAACCATAGCCTTGACTAGACAGACCTTTGTTGGCAAAGTAATGTCTCTGTTTTTTAATATGCTATCTAGGTTGGTCATACTGTCCTTCCAAGGAGTAAGTGTCTTTTAATTTCATGGCTGCAGTCACCATCTGCAGTGATTAGAATGACAATAAACCTAATTACTATTATTCTGTCTTGTATTACTAAGCTTCTATAAACCTGTGTGCATTTGAAAATAATTCAACATTCTTCCTAAATTATCTAAGAAATTCACTTTTTCTTAACATCTGTGTTAGCTGTCAAACTCTGTCATAGTTACCTATTAGAAGGTCATTAATTTTTATACAAATTAACAGCTATGATAACCTTGAATATTGGTAAGCTATTTTATGTTTACAATAATAAATATACTTTGTTTCAATTGAGTAATATATTAGCAGATAAAGCAAACAAGGTAGTTGTTTTACTCTAATGATATTTAGCATACTGACCCATACTTGAAAGTTAATAGATATTAAAATAATCTGATTATATCTAGTATGTTTTTGGTATCAAAATGTGAGATGAAATTTAGTGGCGACAGAGAAAGCTAAGGGTGGATTTCATGGTTTTCAAGTATCTTAAACAATATGGGTACTCATTTTACTTCTCCACAGTAGATCATAAAACAGAAATTGCAGCAAGAGATATGTTAGTAATGCTTAAGGAAGACTTTTTGGACCAAATACTGGGGCAAGGAAGTGCTGAAATGTCTGACTCTCTAATCTTTTTGTGATAAGACTGAAGATCATCAGTCCTGACTTGTCATTATATGTGGTATCTGATATAGGAGGTCCTGAGGGGTGAGTGGAGGGATCTGAGAGAGTGTGAAATTGACTCTTGATAGATCTGGTTGGCAGAGAAGGCAATGGCACCCCACTCCAGTACTCTTGCTTGGAAAATCCATGGACGGAGGAGCCTGGTAGGCTGCAGTCCATGGGGTTGCTAAGAGTCAGACACGACTGAGCGACTTCACTTTCACTTTTCACTTTCATGCATTGGAGAAGGAAATGGCAACCCACTCCAGTGTTCTTGCCTGGAGAATCCCAGGGATGGGGGAGCCTAGTAGGCTGCCATCTATGGGGTCACACAGAGTTGGACACGACTGAAGTGACTTAGCAGCAGCAGCAGCAGATCTGGTTGGAGGGGAGAAAGAAAAGTCAGTTACCTATTAAAAACAATAATAAGATCTCTATCCCTAGGTCATGGAGGTGTTGCGATGATTCCTGACATGGGGTGGGAGTGGGGACTCCACATCTATAATCCAGATGGGGACACTCTGACATTGTCCTGTGACTTCACCAGTTATTCCTCATCATTCTATTCTAATCCCAGGTGATTAACCTGAGTGGAGGCCCTGCTTGCAGCTGTGAGTCGAGCATTACTTTTCCCTTTTGAGCTGGAAGGAGCAGCTTCTGTATCTGTCCTTCCCAGAAAAATCCACAAAGCTTCCTTAAGCCCTACAGGTTTTCTCTATCTGGTCAGAGACCTGAGACAGATGATCACTGTGGTCTTGTTTGGTACTTTGTTTTTCCATTAGAAGAGAAAAAACACCCTTGCATCAGGGTGGCAGCTGGCACTGAACTAGCTTCCACTAACGTTCAGTTGATTGATGTAGCGGGATCCCTGAAACCTTTCTGGTCATCGTAGAACACCATGTGAAGTTCCACACGCAGACATTCTAGGTCCTCTGACTGCTAGATGTCAACCTCACTCATTCACATCCTGAAGCCCAGAATGTACAGAACCGGAGCTACACAGCTGCCCACAGCAATAAGATGCTGGCCTCCTAGGTGGATATGCTATTTTTTGCTTGTTAGGCAGACAATATACATGAAGAAGATGTCACTGAAGATTCAGGATCTGTCACTGAGAGGTAGGTCAGCGGGAGAGAAAGGATGTACAAACCTACTTCTTATGACGTGAGTCTGTGCATAGTCATCCTGATGTGTACTCTGAAACTAAATTGAGTAAAAAGGGGGAAAAGTAGCACTAAGTGAGCTCTTTTGCTCCACCATGTGAGTCTCAGAAAGGAATCCTTCTGCCTCTAGATCCTAGGTACTGCTTTTGCTTCTATCAACAACCCTAGATTTGCTGAGCTTAGTGGCAGCTATATACTCTTACATAGGCACTGGAGACAAGACAATAAGTCAGTTTCCCACTTTCGTGGAATTTTATACCTAGTGAGAGGAGGCAGACTACGAGCACATAAGCAGATAAAATATCAGAAGGTGATAGGTGATAGAAAGTCAGAGTGATTGACGGAGAGCTACTACTGGGGTAAAGGAATTACTTAGCTTGAGATGTTGGGGACAGACTCACAAGAAGTGACCTGGGTGACAAAAAAGAGCCTACCAGATAGTAATGCAGGGAAACGGCTTCCCAGCAGAAGGAACTGCTGGTAGAAAGGCTATAAGCTGGGAAGGAGTTGAGTGTTTTGGAACAAACGGGAGAGATCCACTTGGCTAGAGCTGAGTAAGGTTGGGAAACACGATGAGATTGGAAAGGTTGTCAGGGGCCAGATCATGAGGGATCCTGTGGGCCAGGAGAAGAGTGAATCCAGAATGGTCCTAGAATTGGATTAGACCCTCTCATGCAACTAGTTTGCCCTTCTTACTTCAAAACTAAGGAAACAGAGCCCAGAAAAGTGAGATTTTGTCACCCCATCTCCACCAGCCAACCTTAGTTATGCTACGGCTAGAAAGATCTTCAACTCACAGTCTTTGTTACTTATCATTAAACTCTTCCTGAATGCTAAAAAGGTGGGACTCCTGAAAACTGTCGAACATTTAAACTCCTCACATTTAAAATAAGCCACAGTTGTACTGTCTTCTTGACTCATATTCTACGACAATGAGAAAATCACAAAGGCAAAGTCAATATTACAGAGCAGATTTATATTTTCCATAGGGGACAGTTTGAATAGTTTTTTCCTCATAGAAGAATTAAATTTTATAAGGAAAAAATGATTTTTTTTCCACCAAGAGCCTATGTTTAGTTGCCAAGCTCACCATGAAAGATTTTCATAGCCAGGATCAGATTTGGTAGGCTTGGATATGACCTGATGATATGGGGGAGGTCAGGGTGGTATGTAGGGGTATACGGCAAACATGAAGGAGGGTCGATCAATTGTTTTTTTAAAACAATTGGGCAGTATGGCATAGTTATTGAACATATAGACTGTGGCTCTAGACTAGAAGGATCAGAATTCCATCTCTGTCACTACCTGGCTGTGTGAATTTGGGTAAATAATCTAACCTCTGTTCCTCATTTTCTTATGTATACAAGGGAGTGATAATCACATCCTGCTCATAGGGAATTAAATTATTATCTGTAAAAAGATGTAGAGCAATGTTTGTTGCACAATGCTTGTTACTTAAGAAACTATAAATGTTTCAAAGATTTTTTTAAGATATAAAATGTCTGGAATTATCCTTCATTCACCTTATTAAAACAAAGGGGAGGGAGGCTTATAAATATCTTTGTAGATCAGTTATACACTGTTTCAATAGTAAGTTTGACTTGAGTGTCACAGACCAAATACAACCCCATCATTCTAGGATTGGGACACATTCCTACTACAGGGACATATGGTGCTACTTCTATGCCTAGGAGGAGTTAACATTCTACTGTACATACATTCAGGATCAGAATAGTTTATTGTAAGTTATCCACACACAGGACANTTGAGTGTCACAGACCAAATACAACCCCATCATTCTAGGATTGGGACACATTCCTACTACAGGGACATATGGTGCTACTTCTATGCCTAGGAGGAGTTAACATTCTACTGTACATACATTCAGGATCAGAATAGTTTATTGTAAGTTATCCACACACAGGACATACATGTGTATATATGTCTTGGTCTTTCAAATAGCAGTGACAGTGCCTTCAGGAGCAGTGGCTTTCACATCCTCCTCTGTGTTGAGAAGACTTTACTGAAGAGGGAACAAAAATGGAGATTCACTTGGGACCAGCTGAGATCTTCAGTTCTAAAAGGATTTGAGGCAGGAATGATTTAAGCACAGACCCACAGCAAGAGATGTGCTCGTGGAGTAGAAGCTTGTCACTGCTTTAGCCTCCATTCATTCAGGGTTTATAACCCCAAGATCTGCCACCAGCCCCCAGCCAGGTGCAACAGCAAATGACACCCTCAGTCTCTGGCCTGGAGTCTCCCAGATTTTATGCTATTCCTTCTGCTTCCTTTCCATGAACTAACTGGTAGGCTCTAACAGATGTTTTGTTTTCGCTCTCTTCTATAGTCTCCCCCCTTTTCTCTATCCTTGAAGGAGAATGTAATGCAGAAGAGTCTCCTCCTTCCTCCAGGAGATCTCGAATGGACAGAAGAGTGTCCTCGCTGTCTTCGTCTAGGGATGAAAGCGTAAACAAAGGAATAACTTCAGATTCAAAATAACAGTGCCAGAAGGAACCACATAGTCCATTGAGATGTGTCCTTACGTTGGGGGTTTCTAGGTACAGGTAAGAGTTGGTGTTTGCACAGTGAACCTAGCTAAATGGAAGGGATTGCTTATACCTGAGGTGCCAAGCTTGGCATTCCAGCTACCCTGCTTGGCCATCCTGAATGCTGAGAGGATCTTCAAGAGATCTGTGATCTTCAGCACCAACCCTACATATCAGTAGCTGAAGGTGAGGGAAAAGAGAAGACAGAGGGTCATCAGGAAGGATTATGACCCAGGCCTGATTGCCAATTGCCTGACCTTGGTCCACATTCTACTGGTTGGAACTTGTCAGAAGGACTCACCTGACTGTAAGGAAGGCTGGGAACTGGGTCTGGCTGTTATCCATGAAGAAACGATACTGATTTGGTGAATAGCCTGTCACTCTCTACCATAGAGACTACATAACCAACGGTGCCCTAGAGATCGTGGCAGAGTTAAAGCACACTTCTTAATCCAAACCTCAGGGCTCTCCTCACCAAACCACACCCTACCGTCTCTCTTATAGGTCCCCTACCTTAGGACGAAAAAACCCCACAGTCCACAAAAGTGGCAAAAGGAGAGCCAAGAACAAAGTTGTTGATCCATTTTCTAAGGAAAATTGGTAAAAATGCTTTGTAACCAAACCAAGTTTGCTTTGCCTGACCATCAGGGAGCCAAAACACTGAGACACCAACCCCTGCAGCAAAGAGAGGGCTTATTGACAAGGCAGACCAAAAAGAAACAAAACTCAATTCTTCCTTCTGAAGTCGAGTCCGGGGTTATTTATGGTATAACAAATATGGAAGCAAGGTGGTCTGAGGCATGGGGCATGTGGGAAGCACAGGGATATGGGGGAACATGATTGGAAAAAGTACCCAAATCATAGTTCTGCACGGGTGTAACTAACTACAGGCCTCTGTACATCCAAACACGGAGGTGCTTAGCATGACCTGGGTTATGGACTTTTCAGCCCTCTGACATCTAAAGGTCACCAGGTGAACACCTGCAGATGCCCAGTTGGGATGTCAGTGGTCCTATCTGGTCTTAACCAATTCAGTTTCAAGTAATCACAGGTGAGATACCAAGTTCCTGGAAAACAACTCCCTGAAACATTGTTTAGGCTATGTGCTGCTTGGAGGACATTCGTCTTAAAATAACTTTGATTAGTGAAGGCAGGTGAAATGGATTTGACGAATCATTATGTGAAGTTTCAGCATTACCTGTGTTCAATATTGGGGCTTTCCAGGTGACACTAGTAAAGAACCCATCTGCCAATGCTAGAGACAGAAGAGTTGCAGGTTCGATCCCTGGGGCAGCCAGATCCTCTGGTGAAGGAAATGGCAACCCACTCCAGTATTCTTGCCTAGGAAATCTCATGGATAGAGGACCCTGGCAGGCTACTCATGAGGTCTCAAAGAGTCAGACAAGTAAGCACACACTCATGTTCAATATTAGAAGTACTGTTGTTTTTGGTTTAAAAAAAAAAAAAAAAAAGGAAAAGCAGCAATCAGATCTGAAATAACTCTTAGCACCTACCTACAAGTTTGCCAGAAAAGGATGGTGGAAAATCATGACCCAAGAGGTATAGATGAATGACTTGAAAGAAGGGGTTCATAAACTGATTCCAGAGAGCACTGGGAGAGACACAGAAAAGGATGCCAATCTAGAAACATTTCTCTATGATGGATTGATTAGAAAAGTAAAAATGTTGAAGTCCAAGTATGAATTGGGAAAACTCATGGAGCTTCATTGTGAAGGCAAAAGAAAACCTCCTGGGATAGCTGATAAAGTTGAGCTGATGGAGATGAGCCACCAGTCCACAGATCTGCTTAAAATTCAGATGTTTAATGGCAACAAATACCAAGTCCTACTTGTGGGGAAAGAAAGGAAAGCACAGCCCATTAAATACAATTCTGGTGTAGAATCCAGTCAAATTCTACTCACAGGAAAAGCCCAGTGCAACATGTGGGAATCCTACAAATAAGGGTCAGTCTTGCCTCCTGATATGATAGAACGACCTCACTGTACCATGAACCCTTTGTAACGAAAATCAGCACATCCTGCTGCTGCTGCTGCTGCTAAGTCGCTTCAGTCGTGTCTGACTCTGTGCGACTCCATAGACGGCAGCCCACTAGGCTCCTCCGTCCCTGGGATTCTCCAGGCAAGAACACTGGAGTGGATTGCCATTTCCTTCTCCGATGCATGAAAGTGAAAAGTGAAAGTGAAGTCGCTCAGTCATGTCCGACTCTTAGCGACCCCATGGACTGCAGCCCACCAGGCTCCTCCGTCCATGGGATTTTCCAGGCAAGAGTACTGGAGTGGGGTGCCATTGCCTTCTCCGAGCACATCCTGAGCCTGACTTTTTCTCACTTCTCTGGGATCTTCTCCACTTGGCTGCTTCCTGTGGACCTGGGGCAAGATGAGGGTTATTGCACGGTTCACTGCAAACACCTGTCTCTTGGTTTTACTTCAACCTTTGATTTCAGATGTTTTCCTTTCCTCCCCTTCTATGTTTGGTCCTTTGGTCTCTTTCCCCTTGCTGACTTTCATCATCCAATTAGAAACAACACCCTCCTCTGGCTACCAGTTTCTCTGGGAACTGTAGGGAGTAACCCCCGAGCCTCCTGCACTCCCCTGGGGCCAGCAGTGCTTCAAAGGAGCCTGGTGGCGGCTCCACCTCATTGCTGGGCTGCCTTTCTGTTTGAACAGCTTCCATTGCCCACTGCTGATCAGTAATTCAATGATTCATTAAACACACAAACAATGAGTGAATCTGTTCCATTAGCAAGGCCACCTGTTGTTCTCAGCCGCTCCCAGCTGAACCCGGTGCACAGGAACAACAGAGTGCCTCCATCAGTCGAGCGCCCCGTCCATGTTTGATGGCATGTTAAAGCTGGAAAGGCAGGGCCCCAGATCTGCTGGCGCTTTCATGCTCTTTCTTTCATCTGGTGACAGGGCCGCAAGAATATACTGTGAATACAATGCACCTCTCTATAATCAACGGGAAGACTCAAGAGTTTGGTCATTATCGCCCTCCTAGGCTGGTGGAGTTAGACAAAGGGGAGAGAGGGATGATCCTGTTCCCTTTTGCCTGCAGGTGACAGGCCAGCGGAATTAACCAAGGGCTACCCAAAAATAAAAACAAAAAACCCAAACAAAGCAAAGCCAACTATCTATAAAAAGCAACCCTGCTGACTGTGATGACATCTTCTTGCCCCTAGAAATAATACAATCTTGGCTCCTTAGTCTCTGGTTCCTGCAGCTGCTCTAGGCCTTTAGGAACCTGTCTGCTAGTGTTCACCAGCTGACTATAAATTAAGACTAGTCAAAGTCCTACCAAGCCAAGTTAAGATTCTCAGCAGGCATCACAATCAAGAAAAGTTGATACTTTATTTTAAAATATAGCATTTTCTCTTCTCTCATGTATAACTAACCCCTATTGATTATTATAGTAAAGAGGGGGACTTTCATAAGGTCAGCAATGTTCTTATTTTATTTTAGTATTATTTTAAATTTTTTATTTAAAAATTGGGAGTACAACCCAATCAAAATATGAGTGGAAGGTCAACAGTGTTAGTTTGGAGCCTGAAAGCTGTGTGGTACCAGGAATAGGGAAAGATATAATCTTTTCTCAATTGAGTAGTAAATTGACTCTTCAGAGTGAATTGAGTTTCTTTTTTTGAACTGAGTTTTTGAAAACCATAGTCATTAAGTTTTGCACTGCATACTTCAGAATTGTTACCTTTAAATTTCCCTGTAGTGACACTTTGATCAAAATATTTGATTACATACTTTATGACAGGTTTATTCTAATATATTAGTAAAAACTTTCTTGTTCACTAGCTTTTGTAAGAAAATGGAAGATGAAGAAGTAAAGGGTAATGACTCTTCAAAGTAAATTTCAGTTCCTATTAGCTTCTCATGTAAAAAAAAAAAAAAACAAAACCAACTTTAATTACACTAACAAATTTCAGAGATGACTATTGCTAGTGACTCTTTTACTTTCATTTTTGTGAAAATGATAGAACTCCAGATGAGGAATTCAATTTGTGTCTCTTTCATGAATATTATTTTGTTTTTAGAGGATGTGCTTTCAGCTATAAACATTCAGAAAGAACAAGGTAAACAGATTGAGGCAGGAAGATCCCACTTCTTGGGCTCTCTAGGCAGGTGTGAGCATATCTCCCTCCTCCAATACATAAAAGGACCACGTGCATTTTCAAAGGGATGTCTGCAATCCGGGTCTTTTGACAACCACCACTACTATTTGATTGCCCAATGCAGGTGGTTGTGTGATCAAAAGAATCCTCAGATTCCCCTGTGCAAAAAAGAAAGGCACAGGAAGCACCATTTAAAAAAGACCAAAGAGGAGACAGCCACATACCAACTAACAATTAGATGGAAAACTCATAGCTATCCTCTTATGTGATTAGACTAGCACCATCCAATAGATCTTCCTGCAATGATGTAAATGTTCTATACCTGCGCTGTCCAGTGAGATAGCCACTAGCTACGTGTGGCTGCTGAGTACTTGAAAGCTGGCTAATATGACTGGGGACCAAACGTCATTCTTAGTTAAGTATAAACAGACACACGCATTTAGTGGTTACTGCTGTTGTTCAGTTGCTAAATTATGTCTGACTCTTTGCAACCCCATGGACTGTAGCACTCCTGGTTTTCCTGTTCTTCACTATATTTCAGAGTTTGTTCAAACTCATGTTCACTGAGTTGGTGATGCTATCCAACCATCTCATCCTCTGGCACTCCCTTCTCCTTTTGCCTTCAATCTTTCCCAGCATTTGGGTCTTTTCCAATGAGTCAGCTCTTCACAACAGGTGGCCAAAGTATTGGAGTTTCAGCTTCAGTATCAGTCCTTCCAATGAATATTCAGGGTTGACTTCCTTTAGAATTAACTGGTTTGATCTTGCAGTCCAAGGGAGTCAAAATCTTCCCTGGCACCACAGTTCAAAAGCACCAGTTCTCTGGTGCTCAGCCTTCTTTAGGGCCCAACTCTCACATCCGTACATGACTGCTGGAAAAACCATACCTTTAACTATTAGGAACTTTGTCTACAAAGCGATATCTTTGCTTTTTAATAAGCTGTCTAGGTTTGTCATAGCTTTCCTTCCAAGGAGCAAGTGCCTTTTAATTTCATGGCTTTCCAGTCACTGTCTGCAGTGATTTGGGAGCTCAAGGAAACAAAATCTGTTTCTGTTTCCACGTTTCCCCCTTCTTTAAGCTATGAAGTGATGAGACCATGTGCCATCATCTTTGTTTATTGAATGCTGAATTTTAAGCCATCTTTTCACTCTCCTCTTTCACCTTCATCAAGAGGCTGTTTAGATCCTCTTCACTTTCGGCTATTAGAGTGGTATCATCCACATATCTGATGTTATTGATATTTCTCCTGGCAATCTTGATTCCAGCTTGTGAGTCATCCAGCCCAGCATTTTGCATGATGCAGTCCTCATATAAGTTAAATAAGCAGGGTGGTAATATACATCCTTGTCTTACTCCTTTCCCAATCTTGACCCACATACAGGTTTCTCAGAAGATGGTAAGGCTCTGGTATTCCCATCTCTTTAAGAATATTCCACAGTTTGCTGTGGTCCACACAGTCAAAGCCTTAGGGCCTTAGGGCCTCCCAGGTGGTTCAGATGGTAAAGAATCTTCCTTCAAGGCAGGAGACCCAGGTTTGATCCCTGGGCCAGGAAGATCCCCTGGAGAAGACTCTGGTTCTTCTGCCTTTTGTAAAAACCAGCTTGTACATCTAGAAGTTCTCAGTTCATGTACTGCTGAAACCTAGCTTGAAGGGTTTTGAGCATAACCTTACTAGCATGTGAAATGAGCTCAACATCCTTTGGCACTGCCATTCTTTGGGATTGGAATGAAAATTGATCTTTTCCGGTCCTGTGGCCACTGCTGAGCTTTCCAAATTTGCTGGCATATGGAGTACAGCACTTCAACAGCATCATCTTTTAGGATTTGAAATAGCTCAGCTGGAATTCCATCACCTCCACTAGCTTTGTTCATAGTGATGCTTCCTAAGGCCCACTTGACTTCACACTCCAGGATGTGTAGTTCTAGGTGAGTGATCACATGATCATGGTTATCCTGACCTTTTTTTGTATAGTTCTGTATATTTTGCCATCCGTTTTAGTCTCTTCTGCTTCTATTAGGTCCTTACCACTTCTGTTCTTTACTATGCCTGTCCTTGAATGAAATCTTTCATTGATACTCCAATTTTTTTGAAGAGAAAATCTTAAAGAGAAAATCTCTAGTCTTTCCCTTTTTCTTGTTTTCCTCTGCTTCTTTGCATTGTTCATTTAAGAAGCAATTACTGTATTGGACCAAAAGAATTATTTGGTAACTCAGTGAAGGTTATAGACTGGATTGGTCTTGACTTTGATATCCCTAGTACTTGGGTTGGTTTCCTACCTCCATTGGAAACACTCTTTTAATATTTGTTGCATGAAAACACAAGTCTGATCATGGTCCATCATTTCTTAATATTCTTTGGTGCTTCTCCTGATGCAAGAGTTCTAACCTCTGGCAGGCCCTCAATTTCATCTATTTTCTGCCTCAGTATATACAAGTTTTTAATCCATCCTTTGACTTGCATTCATTTCCCTGTCTTTCTGGTTTTGTGTGTCCCTCTGCCTACCAACGTAGGAGAAACAGGAGAGGCGGGTTCAATCTCTGGGTCAGGAAGATCCCCTGGAGGAGGGCATGGCAACCCACTCCAGTATTCTTGCCTGGAGAATCCCATGGACAGAGGATCCTGGTAGGCTATAGTCCATAGGGTCACAAAGAGTCAGACATGACTGAAGCAACTTAGCATGCATGCTGCCTAGAAAGCTATTCTTCCAACTTATCCTCCTTGACAGACCTCTGCTTATCTTCCAGGAGAAAATATGAATTTCTTTGTCAAGTCTTTGCCAATTTCCCCAGACTGAGTTAATATCACTTTCTTTTCTGGGTTCCCATAGCAGTATAGCATATATGTCACAGCAGAGGTATCTTACGGCAGATTCTCAGATCTGTGAGCAAATATTTGTAAGGAAATTCCCAAGGGAAGCTAGGAAAGTAGTGGGTGAGAGGCAGAGGGCAGGAAGGGGAGGAAACCAAGTGAGTATGCAATCACAAAATTACACAGAGTGTGGTTTTTGCCCAATTATGCAGGCAAACTTATTAACTCTATAAATCAAGCCTTGGAGTTGTCCTGAACGAAGGCAATGAAACCAGAGTTTTCACACTCTCACATCCATCAGTTACTGGTTAAGGACCACCCAGGGGCAGTGCACTCCCAAGCACTTTGGTCTCTCCATTTATGTGTGCCAAGGAGACTCAAAGGCTAGTTCTTCAAGATAGAGAGTAGTTTTCGCCACGGGAAGTGAAACTGTTAGACATTCAACTTTATCCACTACTAGGGGTATTCAAATTGAGTTTTTGTGTTTGCAAACCGAGATATATCTTTTCCTAGAGAAGTGACAGCTGTTTTCAGTCTCATTTCCTCCTCTGTAAAATTTAGAAAATAACTGTATCTAACTCATGGGCTTAAGGTGAAGTTTGAATAAGATAATGTATGCAAAGTATTTAACATAGTGTGGGATAACTTGTAAAAAAGAAAAAAAATGTTATATTATTACAACCTTTTATGACGATTGCATATCTGGCTCCTCTATTAGCTTTGAGATTTTTTTAGGCCAGTAATTGACCTCATTGGTCTTTGAATCACTTGTGTCTGACCCTGAGTAGATGTCAGCTCAATCAATATTTCTTGAGTATATAAGTGATGATTTTGAACCTAAAATCTTCTCTTAACATCTCTGATGGTATCTTGAAACCCTTTCTTCATGTAGAGGATTACCCAATAGACTACATTTGTAAGGTTTCTTACTCCCCTTGGATTCTCTGAAAAATGGCACACACTGGTACATAACAGTTGCTAAATAACTGCTGAACTGACATTTGTTGGGTGAGGGTCCAGAATGCTCTAAGGGTAAGATCATCATAATCTGAAGGGTTGTTTTCTCTGTTTCAAAGTTTGTTTGCAGAGAGTGATCTTAGGTCACTTACGGTTCAGTGTAGGAAAACAGAAACCCCTCTAGGTTTTCAAGCAGAACATGATTTAATAGGGGGAATTAGGTGCTATAGCAGGCAGAATTTCTAAAATGGTCTCCAAAAGAAGTTCCCCTACTAATCCCAGAAGCTCTGAATGTGCTCGTATATCATCCTGGTGATTATATTATGTTACATGGCATAGTTTATCTTAAGAAAGAGATTACCTGGGTGGCCTGATCTAGTCACAAGCACCCTTAAAACCAGGGCATGTTCTCAGCTGAGAGCAGAAGAGAGTCAGAAATGTGAGGGCATTCGACCTGAGGAGTCCTGCTGCTCCTGCAATGTAAGAAAGACTTCATGTGTGATTGCTAGTTTGAAGGTGGAGGAAGCCAGGTGGGGAAGAATGTGGGTGGCTTTTAGGAGCTGGAGAGGCCTCCAGCTGACAGCTATCAAGGAATTGGGGACCTCAGTCCCCAAACCATAAAGAGATGAATTCTGCCAATTACCTGAATGAGCTTGGGGGTAGAATCTTCCCAGAGCCTCCACATAAGATCCCAACCAAACTGAAACCTTGGTTTCAGCCAAGGTTTAACTTCGCTGAGCTTTAACTTCTGACCTACAGAGCTGGTAGAGGTAATAAATGAGGTTACTAATAAATGGGGCTACTAAGGGCTTCCCAGGTGGCACAGCGGTAAAGAATCCGCCTGCCAATCAATGCAGAAGACATGGGTTTGATGCCTGGGTCAGGAAGACCCTGGAGAAGGATATGGCAACTCACTCCAATATTCTTGCCTGGGAAATCCCATGGCTAGAGGAGCCTGGCAGAGTATAGTCGATGGGGTTGCAGAGTCAGACGTGAATGAGCAGCTGAGCACCACCAGGGTTATGTTGCCAGGCTGCTAGGTTTGTCACTTGCTACACAGCGATAGAAAACAAATGCATGCTTTCCAGATTGTGGGGAAACCTGGAGTCAAGAAAGCAAGGGGGGCTACTCCCAACTTTCAGGTTTGAACCCCCACAGGCTGCTGTCTGAGATCAGGAAGCTGCAGGAAATTACGTTACCCACAGCCCTGAAGCTGAGGCCTGGCTGTGAGAGAGACCTGTCAGCTGCTCCACGGGGGCCCACCTGCTGATGACCACATTCAGTATCCCCCACCATTACTGACAGAGAAAGAGGGCCCCTTGCTCTCCCCCACCTCACAAATACATTCACAAATGGATGTTACTGTTAAACATGTTCTATCCAGAACCTTGGCAGAGAGGAAGTCTGGGATACATAGTTCCCAGGCCTCCAGCACCTGACCATAAACAGGAACCTACAGGCGAGGAGTGGGACAGTGCTAAGTGGTAATGAATGGTACCCAATATGACTTTTCAAGATTTTAAGATTCTTTAAGTCAACCTTCTGGTAGGAATTATTAGTTTCACTTTACAGATCTAAAAACAGGTTTAGTTGGGTTAAATATCTTGCCTAAAGTCTCATAAAAAGGAAATAGCAAAACCAAGGTTAGAACCCAGATCTACGTCTTCCCAAGCCAAGATTTTCCAGCCTCTGAAGCTGCAGCTGGCCTTGGGATGGCCTTTCTGTGATTGCCTAACAGTTGGACCCTCTGGGCTCAATTGAGAGGGGAAACAGAAG
The DNA here is from genome assembly GCA_006410615.1 of Neotragus moschatus. Lineage (NCBI taxonomy): Eukaryota > Metazoa > Chordata > Mammalia > Artiodactyla > Bovidae > Neotragus > Neotragus moschatus. Next base: position 1,070,667 of record SJYA01001561.1, on the reverse strand, counting down.
TGGCAGCAATTTCATTTTCTTAAAGAGTTCCTTAGGTTCCTGGTCTGGGGCTGCTGTTAGCCTCATGTTGGAGGCCTCTCTCTTTCCCTCCCCTCATCCAAGCTGCCTCCTTGGCCCGCAGTCTCTGACTTTGGACACAGCCCTTGCAATATGTGCTCTGACTTCTGGGTTTATTTGGAGGCATTCTCTGTTGCCCTTCTGTCTTGCGAGCACACAGGACTGGCCCCTTTCCTCTGGGATTGAGGTCTCTCTGCCTTTACCCCATGGGGGCTGGTGCTGGGCTAGGAGCAGCGTCAGAAGGAACGTCCCCTGAATAGAGGGGTCATGGAGCATTTCTCCCAGACAGCTCTATCTTTCCTGCATACCGATCCAATTACAAACAAATTGGCCCATGGGCTCAAGCACGAGAGCAATTTGGCCTTCTCTCTTCACTCACTGATAGTTTTTAAACCTATTTTCTTAAAAATCCCCACTCTGGGAGATTTTAGCACCCAAGTCTAAGAGAGGTGGGATGCAATGATCCCAAAGACCAGGGCGCAGTGAAACACAAAGAGAAGCTCAGTGTAATATTTTTCAGGAAAAATGAAAGAAAAAGAGACAGGTTCCCTGAGATTTCCCAGGACTGCAAGTTAGAGGCTGGGGGCTGGTCTTTCCAGATCTGCCTTGACCGGCCCTCTGGGTTCCTTCTCTACCTGGCCCTTTTCTCTTCTGGACTTTTCTTCAGTGGTGAGGAATTCATTCCTAGGTTTCTACAGGGAAAAAGAAATACTTCAATAGTCTTTGGTNGGCTGGGGGCTGGTCTTTCCAGATCTGCCTTGACCGGCCCTCTGGGTTCCTTCTCTACCTGGCCCTTTTCTCTTCTGGACTTTTCTTCAGTGGTGAGGAATTCATTCCTAGGTTTCTACAGGGAAAAAGAAATACTTCAATAGTCTTTGGTATGCCTTAAAAGGACATATATTTTTTTAAACATATGCTCACGGTTTGATATAGCTGAACTCAAAGGCAGGGCATCTATATCAGAGATAAATGCACAGCCCAGCTATTTACAATAGAAAGTCTAGGAACAGCCAGCCTTTCTTCACTTGGATCCCATGGGAAAATTGTTTGGAGGGAGTCACACAAAAGAATAAGCTCCTTCTGCCTTGGTAAATGTTTGTTTAAATAGTTTAAGTTGAAGACACAACTTAAGGCACCTCTAGAAAGAAAAGCAGCTGTAAGGTAAGGTTGTACATGTAGTTAGGTTTTTTTTTTTTTTTTATTAAAAATTCCTCAGTCCAGTTTTTCCTGATTGCTGTTTTTCTGGGTTTCAGGCTGACATTGCTTGAGTAAAGGATGCTCCACTTGCTTCCTTCCATTCCTGTGTCTCTTTAAGAAAGATCACTTCTTACTCTTGATCATCACACCAGTCACATTTCTCACACAAGGACCTGCATGGAGTTTCCAGTGCAGATCTAGTTCCCTTGAGTGGAGATGCCCAGCTGGCAGGGAACTGAGACAAATCCCTCCTCTCAGAACCCATCAGGAGAGCCTCTTCCACACTACTCTTCTTTTCACAAAGATGTCTCAGATGGTTTCCAGAGTGATCCAGAAGATCTTACTGAAATGCTTAAAAAGACAAAGTCAGAGGGTGAATCTAGACATGGACATGTTTTCTGCTATGCAGTAGGGGATATGACGGTGAATTGGGTAGCTGTATTCTCTGTTCCCATGGAATCCAGTGGGGGAAACAGACAAGTGAAGGCAATTACCAGTGAGAGTCATACTGAGACACAGAGAAGGATATGATGAGAGCACAAAAAGGGATGTGCGACCCTGCTGTATCAGGAAGACATCCTAAAAGAGATGGAGGTTGGGGATAAGGATGCTAATGTTATTGCAGAACCTCTGTGATGAGGTCTCAGAAACTGACTCCAGTAGAGAATAGAGGTGTGTGTCACTGAGGGACCCTTGCTTGGGGAACACCTCTATGAGATCCACTTGGATGGATTGCATCACCACCCTGGCTGAGCTGATGGATTTCACAGCTGCACTTTGATGGCTCTCGACTTCTCCATCACTAAGTCAGTCGACGAGCCAGAGCTCCTCCTTCTTTATTTCCTGCCTCTCTTAAGCAACAGCCGTGTAAGTCGGTGCTCTTGAAGGGGAAAAGTTGAAAAGTAGATAGGAGTCCCAAGAGGAATGTGTAGTGAGGGGAGTGGGAGACCAGGCTGATTCTTACCTCGGCTCACTTATATATGGCACCTGCCTCACCTCATCTGAGCTTTCAGCCCTCAGGTCATGATGAAAAAGAAGATGCTGGGATCATCCTGTCAAACTGTCAAATTTGGGGTGAATGAAATATCCACAAGGGATCTCCAAGAAGACAGAATGCTCATATTTACTTTCAACCAGGGAGAATTTGAACCTATGTCTCCAGATTTGGAAGTCTAGGCTATTAATTCATTGTGACATCTGGTCCTTCTCTTTGATATTTTAAAAATAGCCTAGAAACAGAATTGTGACTCCTTACTCTAAAGCACTACTCTTAGATTCTGGGAAAGAATGCAGTTCTGAGTTTATCTTGTTTATCCAACAGGTCTCTGGTCATTTGTGTAACATGATATTCATCCATTGGATGCTCTAAGCCAATTTCTAACACAAGGTTTCCATTTTGTTATAATCATCCATGAAAGAAAGGAATGTGGAAATGTCTATCTTGCCACTTTCAAGGCCTGTGGTGGCACCAGTAGCAGGCTGCTTCTAGTCTTTGCTGCAACCACCACTTGAGAATGCAAGATTCTCTAAGAATCCTCGAATTTTGGAACTAGGATGAAAAATCAGCAGTATGTAACTGTGTAACAAGGATCCTAAAGATGCTCACATCCTTTGTTCCAGTCAATAAGGAACTGCAAAGAAATGTCACTCAACAGACCCATAAATGTGCTTTACCAAAGATTTTCAGTCTAGATTTTCTTTTCTTTTTTGGTAAAAGTAAAAACATGAGAGACCACCAAGATCAATAAAAAGTAGATATGATCATAATGGTGAATTGAGTTTGAATTTCATTCTGCATTCTTATCCTAAAGGAATTCACACAAGCCTGGTACAGATAGGTTCTGAGTTATATTTATTTCAAATTTAATATTTAATTGAACACACTCTATAAATAATAAATAAATGCTAACTAAATAGTAATAAGTATAAATAATATATATACATTATAAATAAATGCATACTTATATGACCATACATGCCTGCATGTTAAGTCTCTTTGGTTGTGTCTGATTCTTTGCAACACTATGGGCTGGAGCCCACCAGTTCCTCTATTCATGGGATTTTCAAGGCAAGAAACTGGAGTGGGTTTCCATGCCCTTCTCCAGGGGATCTTCCTGATCCAGGCCATAATAATATTTAATATATCTAATTAATTAAAGTACTGGCACAATAACTATATGTGGACATAATATAAATCAGAGAAATAAGTAAATTTTAAAAGTAAAGCTATAATAAAAATGTAATAAAATTTAAACAATTTAAATACAAATATCATTTAAATAAAATGCATTGCATATCATTTTTATACATGTTTATATATTATGTATGTTATGTATATATATGTATATGATTGCAACAATGGCTAATGAACAAGTGTTTTTGAATACTATTGAGAATACAGAAGATGGTATAATTAACTTTCTGGGATGGTGGGAGAGAGAACTTTTGAGCTGAGTCTTGAAGGATTAGTCTGAGGTTGAAAAAAAGCATTTTAGGCTGAGGGTTTGGGGTGAGGAAGGCAGACAACAGACTGTGTTGGAGATTGGTGCTAGTTTGTAAAGAGCTCCTAAATCATGATCTTTATCTCTGAGAGGCTGGTTTTGAGCAGACCAGGCATGAGATGAGATGTGTGTTTTAGCAAGTAAATTTGTAGGGTGGATAACTTTGTGGAAGAGTTTTGGTCTACTCTCTGCTTCCTTCAAGAGTCTAAGCATTATCCAGCCCTGCAATAGTCTTTCAAAACTGTCCTCACCATTAAAAAAATAATAAAGAGGAAAGGGAAAAGGAATCACTGTAATGGGGTATTTTCTAGTCAGTGTGTCTCTAGGTACTAAAATTTCACATTCAGTGGTAAGGTTTGAGACATCTTCCCTGAAGAGGAAAAAGGAATTGTTGATGTATTAACAAGAAATGTACAAAAGGAGGAAAGAAATCAAAGATGAGAAAATAAAGAAGTGAACACAGACAAATGGCTTACTGATGTTCCTAATTTATTTTTGAAGACCCTTCCTCTAACCTGACCTTGAAAAGAATGAACTCTGACTATCTCAGGAGTGTTTATGATTGAGGTGAAGACTCAATGTAGACTGCTCTGATGATGGAGGGAAATTTCAATTTTCTTCTTTTATCACTGGCTAAATCTTGCAGTTGGAGGAGGAAAGGAAACATTTCCTTAAAAAGAAAACATTCTAGAATTAGAATCTGATAAAACTCCTCATAGCATTTCCAAAGGGAATCACTTTATAGAGTATTTGCCAGTAATCAAATGGACAGATATGCATATCTTTATTGGCCTTTATCACAGGAATAGCATCTTAAAAGTCTTATTCCAAACATATCATGCAAAAATAGATGATAATTATACTTGACAGCTCCTTTCATTTAAGGATCATAATCTTCCAAACATTAATTAATAAAGACTCATAATACCCTATGAGGTAGGTAAATATTATTGTGCTATTTTATGGATGAGGAAGATGTTTAATAAGAGGATTAAGCAATTTGTCTGTAACAAGGTGAGTTAGCAGATATGGGAGTCGAATTTCCCCCATCTGAGATAAACATGTTAATTGCTAAACTAAGATAAAGGTCTTTATTCATCTGTAAAATGATTCTACAATATTGAATCAATGATTTTCACTCTCACTTATCCAAGAACCTAGAGATTTTCTAAATTTTAAAAAAATGACAATACAGTTTTTAAAAATGGAGAGTTTAATACTTACCATGTATGAATTTGTTTCTTCTTGGTTAGTAGAACATCATGATTGCAGTGGGTGCATTTTTTTAAGGACTATTTATCTTTATTGAAATACAGTTTATGTATAATATTACATATTATGGGTATACAAAGAGTGAATCACAATTCTTAAAGATTACACTCTCAAAAAACTAAAACTAGAAATAACGTTCAGATCAGTTCAGTTTAGTCACTTAGTCATGTCCGACTCTTTGCAATCCCATGGACTGCAGCACCCCAGGCTTCACTGTCCATCACCAACTCCCAGAGCTTGTTCAAACTCATGTCCATCAAGTTGGTGATGGACAATCCAGTCATCTTATCCTCTGTCATCCCCTTCTCATCCTGCCTTCAGTCTTTCCCAGCATCAGGGTATTTTCCAATTAGTCAGTTCTTCACATCAGGTGGCCAAAATATTGGAGCTTCAGCTTCAGCATCAGTCCTTCCAATGAGTATTCAGGATATATTTTCCTTTAGGATTGACTGGTTTGATCTCCTTGCAGTCCAAGGGACTCAAAAGTCTTATCCAACATTACAGTTCAAAAGCATCAATTCTTCAGCAGTTAGCTTTCTCCATGGTCCAACTCTCACATCCATATATGACTACTGGAAAAACCATAGCTTTGAATAGATGGACCTTAGTCGGTAATGTTTCTGATTTTTAATATGCTGTCTAGGTTTGTCATAGCTTTTCTTCCAAGGAGCAAATGTCTTTTAATTTCATGGCTGCAGTCACCATTTGCAGTGATTTTCGAGCCCAAGAAAGCAATGTCTCTCACTGTTTCCATTGTTTCCCCATCTATTTGCCATGAAGTGATGGGACTGGATGCCATGATCTTAGTTTTCTGAATGTTGAGTTTTAAGCCAGCTTTTTCACTCTCCTCTTTCAATTTCATCAAGAGGCTCTTCAGTTCCTCTTCACTTTCTGCCATTAAGGTGGTGTCATCTGCACATCTGAGGTTACTGATATTTCTCCCTGAAATCTTGCTTCCAGCTTGTGCTTCATCCAGCCTGGCATTTTGCATATAANGCCAGCTTTTTCACTCTCCTCTTTCAATTTCATCAAGAGGCTCTTCAGTTCCTCTTCACTTTCTGCCATTAAGGTGGTGTCATCTGCACATCTGAGGTTACTGATATTTCTCCCTGAAATCTTGCTTCCAGCTTGTGCTTCATCCAGCCTGGTATTTTGCATATAATTAAATAAGCAGGGTGACAATATACAGCCTCAACATACTCCTTTCCCAATTTGGAACCAGTCCATTGTTCCATGTCCAGTTCTGTTACTTTTTAACCCGCATACAGATTTCTCAGGAGGCAGGTAAGGTGATCTGGTTATTCCCATCTCTTGAAGAATCTTCCAGTTTGTTGTGATACACACAGTCAAAGGCTTTGGCATAGTCAATGAAACACAAGTAGATATTCTTCTGGGATTCTCTTGCTTTTTCTGTGATCCAATGGATGTTGACAATTTGATCTCTGGTTCCTCTGCCTTTTCTAAATCCACCTTGAACATCTGAAATTTCTTGGTTCATGTACTGTTGAAGCCTAACTTGGAGAATTTTAAGCATTACTTTGCTAGTGTGTGAGATGAGTGCAATTGTGTGATAGTCTGAACATTCTTTGGCATTGCCTTTCTATGGGATTGGAATGAAAACTGACCTTTTCCAGTCCTGCGGCCACTGCTGAGTTTTCCAAATTTGCTGACAAATTGAGTGCAGCACTTTCACAGCATTATCTTTTATGACTTGAAATAATTCAGCTGGAGTTCCATCACCTCCACTAGCTTTGTTTGTAGTGATGCTTCCTAAGGCCCACTTGACTTCACATTCCAGGATGTCTGACTCTAGGTGAGTGATCACACTATCGTGGTTATCTGGGTCATGAATATCTTTTTTTGTACAGTTCTTGTGTATTCTTGCTACCTTTTCTTAATATCTTCTGCTTCTCTTAGGTCCATACTGTCTTTGTCCTTTATTGTGCCCATCTTTACTTGAAATGTTCCCTTGGTATCTCTAATTTTCCTGAAGAGGGCTCTAGTCTTTCCAATTCTATTGTTTTCCTCTATTTCTTTGCACTGATCACTAAGGAAGGCTTTCTTATGTTTCCTTGCTCTTCTTTGGAACTCTGCATTCATATATCTTCCCTTTTCTCCTTTGCCTTTCACTTCTCTTCTTTTCTCAGCTATTTGTAAGGTGTCCTCAGATAACCATTTTGCCTTTTTGCATTTCTTCTTCTTGGGGACGGTTTTGATCACCATCTCTTGTGCAATGTTATGAACTTCCATCCAGTTTTTTATGCTATCAGATCTAATCCCTTGAATCTATTTTTCACTTCCACTGTATAATTGTAAGGGATTTGATTTAAGTCCTACCTGAATGGTCTAGTATATTTCCCTACTTTCTTCAATTTAAGTTTGAATTTGGCATTAAGGAGTTCATGATCTGAGCCACAGTCAGCTCCCGGTCTTGTTTTTGTTGACTGTATAGAGCTTCTCCATCTTTGGCTGCAAAGAATATAATCAATCTGATTTTGGTATTGACCATCTGGTGATGTCCATGTGTAGAGTCTTCTCTTGTGTTGTTGGAAGAGGGTGTTTGCTATGACCACTGCGTTCTCTTGACAAAACTCTGTTAGCCTTTGCCCTCCTCATTATATTCCAAGGCCAAACCTGTCTGTTACTCCAGGCACTTCTTGACTTCCTACCCTTGCTTTCCAGTCCCCTACAATGAAAAATACATCTTGGTGTTATATCTAGAAGGTCTTGTAGGTCTTCTTAGAACAATTCAATTTCAGTTTCTTTGGCATTAGTGTTTGGGGCATAATCTGGGATTACTGTAATACTGAGCGGTTTGCCTTGTAAATGAATAGAGATCATTCTGTCATTTTTGAGACTGTACCCAAGTAGTGCATCTTGGATTCTTTTGTTGACTATGAGGGCTACTTCATTTCTTCTAAGAGATTCTTTCCCACAGTAGTAGATATAATGGTCATCTGAATTAAATTCACCCATTCTGGTCCATTTTAGTCCACTGACTCCTAAAATGTCGATGCTCACTCTTGCCATCTCCTGTTTCAGTCAGTCAGGTCAGTCGTTCAGTCATATCTGACTCTTTGTGACCCCATGCGCTACAGCATGAGACTCTTCTCTGTGCATCACCAACCCCCAGAGCTTGTCCAAGTTCATGTCCATTAAGTCAGTGATGCTGTCCAACCACCTTATCCTCTGTCATCCCCTTCTCCTCCTGCCTTCACTCTTTGCTAGCATCAGGGTCTTTTCCAAAGAGTCAGTTCTTTGCATCAGGTGGCCAAAGATTTGGAGTTTCAGCTTCAGCTCCAAAGTATTGGAGTTTCTTCTCCTGTTTGGCCACTTCCAATTTACCTTGATTTATGGACCTGATAGTCCAGGTTCCTATGCAATATGGTTCTTTCCAGCAATGGACTTTACTTCCATCACCAGTCACATCCACAACCAGATGTTGTTTTCACTTTGGCTTTGTCTCTTCATTCTTTCTGCATTTATTTCTCCACTCTTATCCAGTAGCATATTGGGCACCTACAGACCTGGGGAGTTCATCTTTCAGTGTCCTATCTTTTTGCCTTTTCCCAGGTGTTCATGAGCCATGCCATGTAGGGCAAGCCAAGATGGATGGGTCATAGTGGGAGTTCTGACAAAACGTGGTCCCCTGGAGAAGGGAATGGCAAACCACTCCAGCATTCTTGCCTTGAGAACCCCACGAACACCTACCTGGGTATATAATCCCCAAAATAAACCCCACTAATTAAAAAAGACACATGCACCCCAGTGTTCATTGCAGCATTATCGACATCAACATATGAATGGATAAAGATGTGGTATTTATACATAATGGGATACTGCATAGCCATAATAAAAAATGAAACTTTGGCATTTGCAGCAACATGGATAAACTTGGAGGACTGTAGTGTTTTGTTGCTTAACCAATTTGTAGCTGTATCACAGTCTTCAAAGAAGGCATGAAGTTTGTTGTTATTTGGAATACTCTTTTATCTTCTAAATCTGTCCAGTATTCAGAATTTTGTCTTGTCCACTGTGGCTCAGATGGTAAAGAATCTGCTCGCAGTGGGGAGACCTAGGTTTGATCCCTGGGTTGTGAAGATCCTCTGGAGAAGGGAATGGCCACTCCAGTATTCTTACCTGGAGAGTTCCATGGACAGAGGAACCTGGCGAGTTACAGTCTGTGGGGTCAAAAAGAGTCAGACATGACTGAGCAACTAACACTTTCACTGTCCTTCTTCTTGTAGGATGCACCTTAAACAGTACTTGGGACCTTCGATGAGAATAATTTCATACTGTAGAGTTCAAGTTTGTTTTCTCTAATAATATCAGCTACACTTTATTAAGAAGTTACTATATGACATACGCTTTGATAAAAGCCCAACATAATTCACATTATTCTGTAAACACTGTGCAGAATATTCTGTCCCATTTGACAGATGGGAAGTCCAAAGCTTCAATAGATTATAAAACTTGCTCAGTTAAGATAGCATAGCTAAGTAGTGCTAAAGCCTGGAATATCCCAAGACTGTCTGACCCTAACACTCAATTATTCTGAATATCAGATCACAAGCCAAAACATCAGATGATTAGCACTCCTTCCTATAGAATAATAGCTTAATATATCTTTTTCTGTGCTTTAGCTTTAATGAATTTTCACCTGACCAACATGGAAGTGGAAATTTATAGGTGGCTCCTATTACAGGCCCAGATATAGAATTCATATCTATAGAATTTCCTATAGAATTCATAGGAAACAATTACAGCAAGACATAATCTTTAGATAAATTTCCCAGTCTCCAGAGTCCTCATTTTCCTTCTCAACTGGATAAGTATTCACTGGTACCTTCTGTTTCCCTGACCATACTGGGCATACTTGTCCTGGGCATACCCCAGGACACGTACTTAGTAGTTGTCAAAAATTCATTTTGTTATTTCAAAAGCTTTTTCTGTTCAATATTCAATTTTAGTTTCCTTTGCTTTTTTGACTTCTCTACAAAAAGTTGGCAATATCTGAAGCTCTATTCTCTCTTGATCATGATGACATTCCAACTCTATTACTATTTACCTCCTTGGTTCCATGGGGGACTTTTTAAAGGTTGTTTGTTTTGCTGAAGGACTGGTAAATGATGTGTTTCAGAAGTGACATTTTGCTTTGTAGGGGCCAGGCAATCTGGCCATGAAGAGACTTTCCATAAATCCCACGTGTTTTTCTGGATTTCAATGCTGTCATCCTAAATGCAGCATCTGTAGCATAAAACTGCCAAAGAGGGTCATATTTTTATTTTTACCAGTAATTCTAGGCAACCTGCTTTTGCCCAGATCCAACAACTTAGATTATTTACTGACTTTTCTCTTAAACTGGGCCATTCTTTCTGAACACGAAAGATTTGATGTAGTATAAAGCATCTCTTTGGCACTGCCACTTAAAAATGTATACACATGCTACTTCCAGAAAAAAGTCTTCTTGAAGAACAAGATGAAAATTTAATGGCAGCTTTAATTCTAACTTAAGGCACTTACAATATTACACTAGCAAAAAAGAATTCACCAACAGCTGCATGTCTGAGAGACCAAGGGACTGATTAAATCTGTCACATGGACAACATCTAAGTTTTTAAATAGTAGGTGTGCACTACAGCTTGGAGTTAGTCTGTTACCAGATGAGCCAACTTCAAAGACAGTGGTGGGCGGCACAGCCCATAGTAGGAGGTGGGCAAGCAGTAAAGCTTCAAAGTTAAGATTAGTTTTTTGTTGTTTTTAATTATAAATTTACTGAAGATGAAGATATTGTGAGGTATGTTGATAATGACCTGACATTTACTATCAGTTTTTGTGATGTGAGTATGCAAAGACAGATTAAATAAATAATGCAAATTAATTGCATTTATATTTTAAACAGAAGAGTACTTCAAATGCAAATAGGAGACATCCTGTCTACAAGGATATTTAGCCAATTGCTTGATGCATGTGGTTGCGAAGAGTATTGAATACTGTCCAAGAGGCACAGATGGGATGATTTAGGCACAAACAACTTTTATTTTGTTACTTCTGTGCAAACTCTTGGACATACCTGCCTTTATAAAAATTATATTCTTGATGTACATATGAAAAGCCTTAAATATACATCAAGAAATTATATAGAGAGCAGTTTCTTGGCTAATATCTAGGGTTATTAAACTTTAATATATTACAGATCCATATTCCTTATAGATTTGTTATAATTTAGGGGCTAAATGTTGACAGTTCCTAGTTACAGAACTTTTCTTTAAGATTTCTATCAAAATAACATCTCCCACCTGATTTGAAGCAGCAATTTCAGGGTTTGCTTCTTTTTTTAATGTATACATATTGTGAATGTACTAGATGACACAGTCAGCTTCAAGTACTTTTAATACTAGGAAACCCCTATGCCTGAGATGTTAGCAAAACTTTTTCCTGGGCACCCTCAAACCCTCAGGTGCCCACCAGAGCATTTTTTTGCTTCTTCTATTTGGAGACTAGGAAGCTTAGGGTCACGTTTGTGACCCACTCTCAATGATGTATAGGATTTCATGTCAGATATGTTTGTACACTACTTTCACTCCTGGTTTGAATTTATTTTCCTACTCTTGTTTTCTTCTAAAATTTTCTTTAAAATTTCAGTATTAAATCTTATCATTTGCTTTAAGTTTTACTTAATCTTACCACACTATATAAGCTGCTTAAAAAAGCTTTCTCAAACTGAGTAGCAAAGCAATGAATGAAATTTAAAAAAAATACAGATATTTTGGCGCCTGCAGCTAATTCATGATACAAATGCCAAAGCTTTCACTGCCTTTTTGTATGGATGGCACAGGCTTGCCTAGATTTCCAAGGGTAAAGTGGAATTAGAAAGAATATCATTATAAATGATTAACTCATCCAGGTCATAATGAGGATAATTATTTTTGTGTCTCTTTATCCCTCTGGGATATGGAATAATTGCATCAGCACTTTGCCAAGTAATATTTAAATCTTGTTATTGGTTGAAACAAAATGCAAATCTTTGTCTGGCCTGATTCAATATGTCCAAATGCAAAGAAAGATACAGAGAAGGTAACGCCCAGATTCACATTTACTAAGGGATTCCAAATAATGCCCTAAATGACTATTTGGAGCTCAGTTACATGCAGGTGCTAGGAGGATTTATGCTGTGAATGCCTGAAATACTTTCTCCACTGAGGGGAGATTATTAAGTACTAGTGAGCCTGAGTGTTTGGTGCCAATACTAACCATTAACTTTTGGCTCTGAGCCATGACTGTCTACTCTGCAGTGGATTCTGCCACCAAGGGGAAGGTCATTAAGGGCTGTTCTTTATTCTCGTTAGTATGTTCCAACATAATTAACAGAAGTTGTTCACCAGATGGTTTCCTTCCTGTCAGCAAGTACCTCCAGCTTAATGGGCTATGCAGGATTCTTTACTTTAAGTGGGTGAGGCGGGAAGCAAATTTAAAATATATCATCTTTGATCCTCCCACTTCTAATTAGTTCTAAAGGCTTTAGATAATAATGTAAAGGGGGAAGGGAAATGAAATCATTCTAAAAATCAAAGAATCATAGAAGCCCCACAGGAGTTTTATACATACCATGGCGGATTTCTTCCTCCATGCTAGGTCTCTGCCCCACACTAAGAAAAGTGCAGAAACCATTGTCAGCTTCCTATTGAAACATGTTACTAGAGCCTTAGAGGTGAATGGATTTAAAATTCAATAATAAAATCCGATAAATGCTTACGTAGTTCCCACTGGGTCTCTAATTGTACTGGGTGCTGAGGATACACAGCAAGACCTGGCTCCAGAGGTTAGAGAGCCATGGGAGGTCAGACACTGTAAATAGAAAATTTACAAGAGTTTGATAAATACGGTACTGGAAATGAATGGCTTCCCACTGCACCAGTGCCTTTCCCTCTTTGTGATAAACCCTGGTCTCCTTCAGGCATGCCCTCTCTTGCACATGCCACTGAGTAAAAGCGAGGCTGCTCTAAGCAGTCTTCACTGTTCCATTCCTCTTGTAAGTGTTTGGTTTAAGAACTGGACATGGAAGTCACCTGTGGCCAATGAAATGGAGGTTTGATTGGGAACTTCTGTGAAAGGCTTTCTTGATCCTAAAAAAGCACTAGAAGGTATGGCCTCCTTTTCTTTCACTGTTGAGATTGTGAAACTGGAAATCATCTAGGCATATGGCATAAAGCATAATAAACTACATTCTATTATCTCAAACTAAGTATTTTTTCTCTAAATTTTGTTATATTTAAGAAATGTTTGTATTATAAGGAAAATAATTTAAAATATCCCACTTTTATTCATCTCTCAATATTACAACTTTGTAAATCATGTGAAACAGAAACCATCCTTTTTATAATAGATGGGGAAGCTGAAACTCAGTGAGACTATAATGTGATGCTCCTGGACCAAGCTACGAGCTTCTGAAGTTAAGCATGCCTTCTACCCAACCATTTGATAGAGCAAAAATCTCAATCCCACAGGCCAGGGAAACAAGGTCATTACAAAACTTTTCTTCTGTCTTTTTTTTGGCATGAAAAATACTTTCTCTATTTTCTCTTGAAGTGGACTTCTAAACTTATTTGCATTTCCCCCAAATTTTCACATGGAGAAATATTTGCATTGAAGTAAGGTGAAAATGGGCTTCCTTGGTGGCTCAGAAAATAAAGAATCTGCCTGCAATGCAGGAGACCTGGGTTTGATCCTTGAGTCAGGAAGATCCTCTGGAGAAAGGACTGGCTACCCACTCCAGTATTCTTGCCTGGAGCACCCCATGGACAGAGGAGCCTGGTGTACTACAGTGCATAGGATCCCAAAGAGTCAGACACTACTAAGAGACTAACACTTTCACTTTCAAGGTGAAAAAGGCTTTCAGATGTGGGTAAAATACTATTAAAAGTCAGGCTAGAGAACTGGTGGAGGCGTAGTCATCACTGCAGCTGCCACCTCCCATCACACGGAAGCACAAGTTCTCCTTGGACATTACCTGTGAAGGCTGCTCTAACACAGTCACTCAAGTCCTCAGCCTTTGGAGTGGGAGAACTGACTCCAAGACCCTAAACTACCACAGAACCAACCCTAGGGAGTATCAAATAGTGAGAACACACAAAGAAAACCACTTGAATACAAGACCTGCATCACCCAACCACCAGTAGCACCTTGTGCAGGACACCTCATCTAAACAATAAACAAAACAAAAATACAAACCCAATCATCACCAGACAGGATTACCACCTCACTCAGCCTTGCTCATCAGAGGGAAAACAAACAAGCAAACAAAAACTCAGCACAAACCTCACCCTATGGGAAGCTTACACAAACCACTGGACAAACCTTAGGAGGGCAGAAACCAAAAGAAAGAAAGGCTTCAACCTTCAAGGAAAGAATTCAACTTTCCTTGAAGCCTGGGAAAAAGAAACCTCAAACACAATAACCTTAAAGAAATAATGAAAAGGCAGAGAAATGTTTGACAAATGAAGGAATAAACTAGAAACACAGAAGTCAAAATAAATGAAGAGGAAATAGGCAAACTACCTGAAAAAGAATTCAGAATAATGATAGTAAAGATGATTAAAACCTTGAAAACAAAATGGAGAAAATGCAAGAATCAATTAACAAAGTCCTAGAAGAATTAAGATTAAACATACAAAGACAAATAACACAATTACTGAAGTTAAAAATACTCTAAAGAAATCAATAGCAGAATATCTGAAGCAGAAGAAAGAATCAGTGAGCTGGAAGAAAAAATGGTGGAAATAACTTCTGAAGAGCAGAATAAAGTAAAAAGAATGAAACGAACTGAGGATAGTCTCAGAGACCTCTGGGACAATATCAAATGCAACAGCATTCAAATTATAGGGGTCCCAGAAGAAAAAAGAGAAAAAGAAGGGGTATGAGAAAATTTTTGAAGCGATTATAGATGAAATTTTCCCCAGCATGGAAAAGGAAATAGTCAATCAAGTCCAAGAAGAATCCCATACAGGATAAACCCAAGGAGAAACATGCCAAGACACATACTAATCAAAGTAACAAAGACTAAACACAAAGAAAAAACAAGAAAAACACACACAAAAAAGCAGCAAGGGAGAAGCAACAAGTAACATACAAGGGAAACCCCATACGCTTAACAGTTGACCTTTCAGCAGAAACTCTGCAGGCCAGAAAGAAATGGCAGGATATATTTAAAGTATTGAAAGGGAAAAAATCTACAACTAAGATTACTGTACCCAGAAAGGAGCTCATTCAAAATTGATGGAGAAATAAAAAGCTTTTCAGATAAGCAAAAGTTAAGAGAATTCAGTACCACCAAACCAGCTTTACAAAAAAATGTTAAAGGGACTTATATAGTCAAGAAATATAAGAGAAGAAAAAAGATCTACAAAATCAACCCCAAACAGTTAAGAAAATGGCAATAGGAACATATATATCAATAATTACTTTAAATGTAAATGGATTAAATGCTCCAACCAAAAGATACAGACTGGCTGAATGGATACAAAAATAAGACCCATATATATGCTGTCTACAAGAAACCCACTTCAGACCTAAAGACACATATAGACTGAAAGTCAAAGGATGGAAAAATATATTCCATGCAAATAGGAAGCAAAAGAAAGCTGGAGTAACAATCCTCATATCAGACAAAATAGACCTTAAAATAAAAATATTACAAAAGATAAGGAAGGACACTAGATAATGATCAAAAGATCAATCCAAGAGGAAGGCATAGCAATTGTAAATATCTACGCACCCAACATAGGAGCACCTCAATACATAAGACAAACACTAACAGACATAAAGGAGAAATTGACAGTAATACAATAATAGTAGGAAACTTTAACACCCCACTCACACAAAAGGACAGATCATCAGAACAGAAAATTAATAAGAAAACACAAGTCTCAGCGACTTAGCAGCAGCAGCAGCAGCAGATGAGATGGATTTCATTGATATTTTCAGGACATTCCATCCAAATACAGAAGAATACACCTTCTTCTCAAGTGCACATGGAACATTCTCCAGGATAGACCACATCTTGGGTCACAAATCAAACCTCAGTAAATTTAAGAGAGGTGAAATCATATCATGCATCTTCTCCGACAACAATGCTATGAGACTAGAT
Source organism: Neotragus moschatus (assembly GCA_006410615.1). Taxonomy (NCBI): domain Eukaryota; kingdom Metazoa; phylum Chordata; class Mammalia; order Artiodactyla; family Bovidae; genus Neotragus; species Neotragus moschatus. The sequence goes on along the minus strand of SJYA01001561.1, from coordinate 1,054,494 downwards.
ATCAATTACAAGAAAAAAACTGTAAGAAGCACAAACACATGGAGATTAAACAACATGTTTCTAAATAGCCAACAGGTTCCTGAAGAAATCAAAAGGGAAATAAAAAAATTTCTAGAAACAAAATGACAATGAAAACACGACAACTCAAAACCTATAGGATGCAGCAAAAGCAGTTCTAAGAGGAAAGTTTATAGCAATACAATCCTACCTCAAAATACAAGAAAAATATCGACCAGACAACCTAACTTTACACCTAAAACAACTGGAAGAAGAAGAACAACAACAAAAAGGTCCAAAATTAGTAGAAGGAAAGAAATCATAAAGATCTGAGTAGAAACAAATGAAAAAGAAATGAAAGAAACAACAGTAGAGATTAATAAAACTAAAAGCTTGTTCTTTGAGATGGTAAACTAAATTGACAAACCTTTAGCCAGACTCATCAAGAAAAAAAGAGAAAAATCAAATCAACAAATTTAGGGATGAAAAAGGAGAGGTTACAACAGACAATGTAGAAATATGAAGGATTATAAGAGACTATTATGAACAACTATATGGCAATAAAATGGATAACCTGGAAGAAATAGAAATTATGAACAACCCAATTACAAGCACTGAAATTGAAGCTGTGATCAAAAATCTCCCAAAAAAACAGAAGTGCAGGACCAGATGACTTCACAGGAGAATTCCACCAAACATGTAGAGAAGAGTTAATGACTATTCTTCTAAAACTCTTTTCAAAAAACTGCAGAGGAGGGAACACTTCCAAACCCACTCTATGAGATCACCATCACCCCGATACCAAAACCAGACAAAGACAACACAAAAAAAGAAAACTACAAGCTGATATCACTGATGAACATAGATGCAAAAATCCTCAACAAAATTTAGCAAACAGAATTCAGCAACACATCAAAAAACTCATACACCATGATCAAGTTGGGTTTATTCCAGGAATGCAAGGATTCTTCAGTATACACAAATCAATCAATGTGATATACCATATTAACACTGAAAGATAAAAATCATATGATCATTTCAATAGATGCCGAAAAACCCTTTGACAAAATCCAGCACCCATTTATGATTAAAACCCTTTAAAAATGGGCATAGAAGGAACCTACCTCAAAATAGTAAAGGCCATATATGATAAGCATACAGCAAACATTATTCTCAATGGTGAAAAACTGAAAGCAATCCCCCTAAGATCAGGAACAAGACAAGTGTGTTCACTTTTGCCACTATTATTCAACATAATTTTGGAAGTCCTAGTTACAGCAATCAGAGAAGAAAAATAAATAAAAGGAATCCAGATCAAAAAAGAAGAATTAAAGCTCTCACTGTTTGCAGTGGACTTGATACTATACATAGAGAACCCTAAAAATAGTATCAGAAAATTACTAGAGCTAATAAGTGAATTTAGCAAAGTTTCAGGATACAAAATCAATACACAGAAAGCACTTGCATTACCAAACTCAATCTACAGATTCAATGTGATCCATATCAAATTACCAATGGCACTTTTCATAGAACTAGAACAAAAAATTTCACAATTAATATGGAAACACAAAAGACCCCAAATAGCCAAAGCAGTCTTGAGAAAGAAGAATGGAGATGGAGGAATCAACTTTCCTGACTTCAGATTATACTACAAAGTTACAGTCATCAAGACAGTATGGTACTGGCACAAAAACAGAAATATAGATCAATGAAACAAGATAGAAAGCCCAGAAATAAACCCATGCACCTATGGGTACCTTATTTCTGACAAAGGAGGCAAGAATGTACAATGAGGCAAAAACAGCCTTTTCAATAAATGGTGCTGGGAAAATGGGACAGCTATCTGTAAAAGAATGAAATTAGAACACTTCTTAATACCATACACAAAGAAAAACTCAAAATGGATTAAAGGTCTAAATGTAAGACCAGAAACTATAAAACTCTTAGAGGAAATCAGGCAGAACACTCGATGACAAAGCAAAGAAAGATCCTCTATGACCCACCTCCTAGAGTAATGGAAATTAAAAGAAAAGTAAACCAGTGGGACCTGATTAAACTTAAAAGCTTTTGCATAGCCAAAAAAGCTATAAGCAAGGTGAAAAGACAACCCTCAGAATGGGAGAAAATAATAGCAAATGAAACAACTGACAAAGGATTAATCTCCAAAATATACAAATGGCTCATACAATTCAATGCCAGAAAAACAAACAACCCAATCAAAAAGTGGGGGAAAGACCTAAACAGACATTTCTCCAAAGAAGACATACAGATGGCTAACAAACACATGAAAAGATGCTCAATATCGCTCATTATTCGAGAAATGAAAATCAAACCCATAATGAGATATCATCTCACACTGGTCGGAATGGCCATCATCAAAATGTCTACAAACAATAAATGCTGCAGAGGGTGTGGAGAAAAGGGAAGGCTCTTGCACTGTTGGTAGGAATGTAAATTGATACAGTCACTATGGAAGATGATATGGAGATTCCTTAAAAAACTAGGATTAAAACCACCATATGACTCAACAATCCTACTCCTAAGCATATTCCCTGAGGAAACCAAAATTGAGAATGACACATATATCCCACTGTTCATTGCAGAACTATTTATGATGGCTAGAACATGGAAGCAACCTAGACATCCATCAACAGATAATTGAATGAAGAAGTTGTGGTACATATACACAATGGAATATTACTCAACCATAAAAAGGAATGCGTTTGAGTTAGTTCTGATGAGGTGGATGAACACAGATCCTATTATACAGAGTGAAGTGAGTCAGAAAGAGAAAGATAAATATCATATTCTAACACATCTATATGGAATCTAGAAGAATGATACTAAAGAACTTATTTCAGTTCAGTTCAGTTCAGTTGCTCAGTCGTGTCTGACTCTTTGCGACCCCATGAATTGTAGCACGCCANACGGGAATTTGCTGTATGGCTCAGAAAACTTAAACAGGGGCTCTGTATCAACCTAGAGGGGTGGGATGGGAAGGGAGATGGGAGAGAGGTTCAAAAGGGAGGGGATATATGTACACCTATGGCTGATTAATGTTGAGGTTTGACAGAAAACAACAAAGTTCTGTAAAGCAATTATCCTTCAATAAAAAATAAATTAAAAACAAAAGTCAGTCTAGATTATAAATGATCAGAAATGGTTTCAAAAGATTTTGCAATTCTATCATGGCCTTCCAGTTTCATACCTTGTGTGCCATCACTCCACCTAGGAGGGATTCCAACAGTGATGCATGGGCTAGAAGGCTGAGCTATAAAAACTCTGGCCAGGGTAGTCACAGGCTTAATAATCATGTGCTGTCACTCAGTTGTGAAGGTAATTTCATTCATTCACTGCAGCTGTTAGAACTTCTTTGTTTGCAAGTGATAGAAAGCCCATCTCAACTGGCTGAAGCAAAATGGAACTATATTGGCTAATACAGTTTAAAAATATTCAATACTTGGCTCTGACTTCAGGTGCAGCTTGATTTAGGGCTCAATTTCAATCACTAGGCTTCACTTACTTGCTCTCCTTTCTCTGGGGTGGCTTCATTCTTGCTCTGAGTGGTGGTTCCACTCCATAGGCTTATTTCACCATAGTACCATGGGAAATAGGGTTTACTTCTTGGAGAGCTCAGACAAAAGTCCAGGAATTGAATTTCATTGGCCTTGACGCTATCATTATGGTATTTTGAGTTATAACTTGGTCATAAATCTTCACTATTTTGCAGCTGTGTTATATATCCACCTTCCTGCCATGGTCTCATGGTAGGCAAAGTATACTCCTCTTCCCTTGGCCATAGGCTTGGTCATACTTGTGTTGCTGTGCACCTTTGGCAGGTAACATTTCCTCTCAGCATCTGCTGCCTCATCTGAAAAATTGGGATTCTTCAATATAAGAAGGTTTGTTGGAGACCTTCAGAAATAATACATGTAAAACCAAGCCCTTTGTAGGTACTCAATAAATGTTGGCTATCCTGATATTAGTGACATCGTTATTATTGAAATTACAGTTGATCCTTAAACAACACAGGTTTGAATTGCATGGGTCTAGTTATATACTGATTTTTTTCCAAGAAATACATATATATACACAAATACTATAAATGTATTTTATACTCCTTGTGATTTTTCTTAAAAATATTTTCTTTTCTCTAGCTTACTTTAGTGCAAGAATATTATACATATAACATACCAAATATGTGTTAGTCAACTGTTTATGGTATTGCAAAACTCCTGGTCAACAGTTGGCTGTTAGTAGTTAAGTTTTGGGGGAGTCAAAAATTTTATGTCAATTTTCAACTGTGCAGAGGGTCAGCACCCATAGACTCCATGTTACTTAAAGGTCAACTGTGTGGAGTTTATAGGAGAACTACTCTTAGCTAAGTATAAGGAAGAACACTTAGCACTGTCCAAAAATAGAATGCACTTCATAATGTCATAGTGAGTCCCTCTCTGTGGGAACTGTTCCAATAGAGGCTGGCCTTGGGGAATGGAGTATACAGGATTTTCTGGGAGTGCCAGGAGGCAACTTTATATATGATTTCTATGGTACCTTCTAATTCTTGAGATCCTAAGTTCAACAAACTTGAAACTGCTTTATTAACACCAGTTTATTAATTGAGCAAACACTGAAAGGCATTACCAGCAAGGAGTCAACATACCTGGATGTATTAGGGATAACCTGGGTTTAGACCTCTTGTCCTGGAATTATGAAAACATCCTCTTTTCTTCTCAGCAGTGTCCCAGTTTGGATGATAAAGTGATATTGTTACACTGATNACAAACTTGAAACTGCTTTATTAACACCAGTTTATTAATTGAGCAAACACTGAAAGGCATTACCAGCAAGGAGTCAACATACCTGGATGTATTAGGGATAACCTGGGTTTAGACCTCTTGTCCTGGAATTATGAAAACATCCTCTTTTCTTCTCAGCAGTGTCCCAGTTTGGATGATAAAGTGATATTGTTACACTGATGGTGCTTGTTTGGTCACCAAGTTGTATCCAACTCTTTGCAACCCCATGGACTGTAGTCTGCAAGGTTCCACTGTCTGTGAGACTTTCCAAGCAAGAATACTGGAGTGTGTTGCCATTTCCTTCTCCAGGGGATCTTTCTGACTAAGAGATCAAACCCACATCCCCTGCATTGCAGGCAGATTGTTGCTTTTTAAAAAACTGAAGGATGATTGCTTCATAGAACTGTGTTGGCTTCTGCCAAACATCAACATGAATCAGTCATAAGTATACATATGCCCCCTCCCTGTAGAACTTTCCTCCCACTTCCTGCCCCTTCCACCCCTCTAGGTTGTTACAGAGCCCCAGTTTGAGTTCCCTTAGTTATAAAGCAAATTCTCATTGGCTATCTAGATTCTTTACTGACTGAGCCAGTGGGGAAGCCCAACAGTCACACTAATTATAACTAAGTTAGTGAATGGGAGTCAAGCATATTCTTGTTATTTACTAAATAAGTTACCCCCTTAGTGCCAGAATTACTGCTCTTCCTGGGTTTCCCTTCCTGGTGTAACGGTATTATCATCCTCCTATTAACTCAGCCTCACGCCTTTGGAAGCTACTTGAACATTTCCCTGCTGCCCCTTCTTTTAAGTCTCACTACTTTAATTGAGGTCTTGTTACCTCTTGCCTGAAGCATTGTAAAATCCTCCTAACAGGCCGGCCCAGTCTGTTATCCACAAACCCTGCTGCCAGTAGAAGGTGACTTTTAAAGTGTGCCACCAATCTCGCTGATAGTTTTTATTCACCTAGATAAATGAAATTGTGTGTTGTCTGAGTCTTCCTGCACCACATAAAAATGTGAACTACGTGTTCAGGAGGATAGGACTTAAAATGGAGAGTTATGTGGACTAGCCAGGATTCCCCTGGAGGCACTCAGGAGGGCATCTCAATGGTACAGGCCATTAACCTTCAGAGCAGCTGGAACCCGCAGCTGAGCCAGCCCGAATGTCTCCTGCTTGGATGAGGCAAAGCTAACAAAATCAGCCACGGACAAAGAAAACAAAGAATGGTTTCCAGGTTCAGCCCAGACTGAATCTTTAAAGGCAAGTCTTCTGAATTGCAGATGCTGATTTGCAGTAGGTATTGATTTTCCATGGAGTTGCCTCTCTCATGGGCAATATGAACTAGCATTTTTCTGGGGTTATTTATACAATGTTGGTGAATGATTCCCTTGAGCAGCACCAGGGATATCAACTAGAACAGAAAACACCACCCCTTTCTCAGATAGGCATTCGCAGCCCTCCCACCTGGCCTATGCATCTCCACTAGCACTGGGTTCCTCCGTGCACTGTGCAGACCATGTCTGCCACTCACCTGTGTCCACATTCCCCTTCTCCCTTAACCAGGGCTCAGGGGTGCTCTTCAGGCGAAACACTCTCCCATCACCTCTCATAATGGGAGCACTCTCCAGTCAGTTAGGGCTCAGCTCAGACTCCACTTCTGTAAGGCTTTGCCAGATTCTCCTGGGGTCATTCATTTCCTCCTTGATGGCTTTTCACTCCATGTTATCTATTTTTTTATGTAGCTACTTGCCCATTTTTGTGCCTTTAAACTGTAAGCCCAGAGAGAAAAAGTATTCTTCTGTTCATCTTGGTATTGTCTTTGGTGCTTGGGACATAGGGTTTTCAGTGAATATTTACTTAATTATATGATATTGGAGAAGGGTATTTTAATTGGGTAGGACAACTTTCTTACCATGTGGAACTGAAGCATCTCCTAGTCTTATACCATTATTTGATCAGGACAGGAGAGTACTCCTTCTGCTGGAGAAATGTATTTGCTTTGCAGTTAACAAATGATATGAGGGGTATGTTCAACTTTTTGAATTAAGAGTTTGGAAATTTTTGAAAGCTATGGAATGCTGGAAAATACAAAGTATAAAACTAATCCTAATACGTAATTCCTTGTTATCCTAATACTTAAAATCTTTGTTTATCCTAATTCTTAAATTTGGCCTGTGATGTGTGAAATATGCTAAAATGCATGACTGGTGGAGCAACTTGTTACGTTACTTACCTATTTGGAGCAATAATCTCTGGAGAGTATCAAATCTTCTGCAAAGTTGTTGGCCTCAATCTAAGCAATTTTGAATTACCTTATGGATTCCAGTCAGTGGGATATCAGATTGCTTCCTGTGTAGAATGCAGGTTTAAACCAACAACCACAAGGGCCTATCTTTGAAGCATAAAACACTTGGACATTAAAACTTCTTTTTGGCACTATGCCTGAGGTCAGAAATCTGCATTTTCAGCACACATCACCTGGGATTTCTCAGCACACATGGCCTGAGTTCCACATTCTCTCTCAACTTCCAAGTATGCAGCTCTGTTGGAGAGAGCCCTGTTTTGGAGTCTATGAGGAAGAGAAAGACAAAAAAAAAAAAAAAGGACTTCAACCTGGGTGACCAGTGAGAAAATATCTTCTTGAAGTGAAAGAGTGTAGAGACTATGAGAGGGTTATTAAAAAGCTATTGGAATTTCTCAAGTTGAAATTACAAAAGGTACTTGTATTAGATGAACACAGAGGGGGCTTTTCCATGAAGATAGTGAAGGTCAGACATTGGAAGAAGGTTACAGGGAGAGAGTAGAGAGGGCTGTTACAAGATTGTTTAAATTCTGACATAGAATCCCAAGGTAAAAAGTCCTAAAACAAGAAAAGATCCCTAATTTAGAGTGAATAACATGAAAGAGAAGAAACAGTTAAGTAAACATTCAGCCTTTAAAGAATTATGATCAAACACGGTATTTGGTTAAGAGGGGTGGTCAAGACCCTGCCATGTGCCTTCTTGAAGAAGTATGAAATAGGAGCATGGCAGAGGGTGCAGGACACTGTGGGGCCAGTGGCCAAGGACCCAGAACCTGCATAAAGTACTCAAGGGGGCCAACAGAGGAGCTGAGTATGGATGAAATCACATCCACCCATGATCCTTGCCAGCCAAGCCTGGAGTTCTCAATTTTTCCTCCTAAAGATCTGAGACCCAGATGGGACCTTAGAGGTTATTTCCTTCCACACTGTCAATTACAGGAAAGGAGGCTGCCAACAGACAGGATGAATGGGTTGTTCTTTTACCCAGCTTGAAGAGCTGGTCTTAAATCTAATTGTTAGGTTCCTTACCTGTTTTTTTTCCCCCTTGGGCACATGCCCTCAAATCAAATAGAATCCTAACCCCACGCCTCACTTTCTCCCTGGGCAAGCACTTGCCCAGGTGCTTTCAGATTTCATGCCAAAGAAAAGAGGGCAAGGATTCACAAAGGAGTCTTAGGAGAAGGTGTGTGCTGGGTGTTTTGTCATTATCATCTTCAAAGCAACCCTAAGAGGCAGCAATCATTGACTTCGTTCTACAGAAAGCCCAGAGAAGTCAAGGATGTTGTCAAAAGCAACAAAGCTAGAAACTTTGGGAGGTGACAAGAGAATTCAGTCAATTCGACTTCAAAATCATTGCTCCTCACTCCCGTAAGAAATCCACCCAGGGTTCCACACCCCACCCCCACCACAGCCAGTTCCTGATGGGCTTCTTGAAATCACTAAAGTCTGCTCTTCTCTATCCTTCTGCTGACTCGCAGTTCCAGACCCTCAGCTCTGTGGGACTAAGTCTAATGCTCACACCAGTGCTCACACATGGTTTCAGTCACACTGGATCCCTTGGTGTAGGGTGAGGAGTCTCACTTTGGGAGCTCAGCTCTGGACACCAGCTGTCTCTTTTGGATTGGTCTTGGGAAACAATCAGATCAGGCATACCTGGACACAGGGCATCTTAGGGAGGAGGTGTGCGTGCTCTGGGGATGGGAAAATCACTGTGCAGGATTGGAGAGTGAGCACAGGGAAGACAGTGCCTTCCTCCCTCTTCCCATTAAAGACACAATACCTGGAGGAAGGTTTGATGTGCAGCAAGAGGGGTATAGCTAGGGCTGAAGTTTAAAAAGCTTTTAACAGGTGTCCTACCTCTAACATTACCCTGACCCTGGAAGTGCCTGGGCCAGCCTCTCATTATTGTTGTTTAACCTGAGTTCAGTGACATTACTTTACCAACAAAGCTCTGTATAGTCAAGGCTATGGTTTTTCCAGCAGTCATGTATTGACGTGAGGTGGTGGTGGTAGTTTAGTCGCTAAGTCGTGTCTGACTCCTGCAACCCCATGGACTATAGCCCACCAGGCTCCTCTGTTCATAGGATTCTCCAGACAACAATATTGGAGTGAATTGCCATTTCCTTCTCCAATGGATGTGAGAGCTGGACTATAAAGAAAGCTGAGTGGTGAAAAACTGATGCTTTTGAACTGTAGTGTTGGAGAAGGCTCTTGAGAGTCTCCTGGACTGCAAGAAGATGAAAACAATCAGTCTTAAAGGAAATCAATTCTGAATATTCATTGGAAGGACTGATGCTGAAGTTGATGCTCCAATACTTTGGCCACCTGATGTGAAGAGCCGACTCATTAGAAAAGACCCTGATGTTGGGAAAGATTGAAGGCAAGAGGAGAAGGGGATTACAGAGGATGAGGTAGTTGGATACACATGAGTCTGAGCAAGCTCCAAGAGATGGTGAAGGCCAGTGAATCCTGGTGTGCTACAGTCCATAGGATCGCAGAGTCACATATGACTGAGTGACTGAATATCAACAGAGTGCAAGGCAGCTACTGCAGAGAAGCTAGTAGGGAATATCATTTGATGGGTTGTTGTTGTTTGGTTGCTAAGCCATGTCCAACTCTTTTGTGACCCCATGGACTGTAGCCCACTATGTTCTGTCCATGGGATTTCCCAAGCGGGAATATTGGAGTGGGTTGCCATTCCCTTCTCCAGGGGGATATGCTGTGTCTCCTGCATTGGCAGGTGGATTCTTTACAGCTAAACTACCAGGGATTGTATAAATGGACGTGACTCTCTTCATAAACTTGGATATTTAATGGCTTGAACCATGATTGTTGGATGGTGCAAGGAGAAGGCTACTGAGGAAAGCACGGGGCTGGCAATCAAGAGTCTGCACCCTGCCTGCTGGGGTTGCGAACAGCAGGTCCTGACCGGGTGGAATGAAGACTGGAAAGGACAGGAGAAGTAGGTTCCTTCTGCATGAAAACTTAGTTCTCTCTGAGTCCTTTTGCATTAGGATGTTTTCAGCTAGGAAGGATAGGAAAGCCAACTGAAAGTAGCTCATACAATAAGATTACTCTTCAGCTGACATATGTGAGGAAAGTCAGAAGTAGGGGTGGGCTTCAGCTTTAGTAGATCCAGAAGTTCAGTGATGTCATCGAGGACTTAGTGTCTTTTCATCTTCCACACTGCTGTCCGCAGTGTCAGCTTAATCCTAAGGCAGTTCCTCTTGGGGCTGTGGGAGGACTGCCAGCAGCAATCAGCAGGGGAGTGTCTGCTTTCCTGTTGCTCTCTTAAGAGTGAGAAAGCACTTCCTCAGAAGCCTCCCAGAAAATCTCTCTTTGGTCACATGCCCATTCTTAAACCAGTCACTGTCATGAGGGATAGGATAACTCTTCAGACAGGTCAGATCTACCCTTGAAGCTACGGGAAATTTCACAAACTCTTTGCATACCACCCATGAGCAGAGGGATGGGATGGATGTTGCCTATCAAGCACAACATCCACTGTACACTCCTGACACCTAGACAGTAAATTGCACATAGCAATGTCAACAAGTCTTTGTTGACGGAATAGAAGTCTGTATTATGAAGTGAATTTGCTACGGACAGAACTGGGTCCAGAAAGTCACTGAAGAAGAGCTAAGACTGAGAAAGACCATTGGGCTGGGAGCTAGAAACACTGCATTCTCTTACTTATTTTATCTTATTTATTTATTTTTTTGGCTGCACTGCAAAGTGTGTGGGATTTTAGTTCCACAACTAGGGATCAAACCTGAGCCCCCTGCACTGGAAGCATGGAGTCTTAACCACTGGATAACCAGGGAAGTCCCTGCATTCTCTTCTTGACCACTTTTGACACTTTAAAAATCTTTTTATTTTAATTGGAGGCTAATTATTTTACAATATTGTAGTGGGTTTTGCCATATACTGACATGAGTCAGCCATGGGTGTACATGTGTTCCCCATCCTGAACCCCCCTCCCACCTCCCTCCACATCCCATCCCTCAGGGTCATCCCAGTGCACCAGCCCTGAGCACCCTGTCTCATGCATTGAACTTAGACTGGCAATCTGTTTCACATATGATAATATACATGTCTCAATGCTATTCTCTCAAATCATCCCACNGTCAGCCATGGGTGTACATGTGTTCCCCATCCTGAACCCCCCTCCCACCTCCCTCCACATCCCATCCCTCAGGGTCATCCCAGTGCACCAGCCCTGAGCACCCTGTCTCATGCATTGAACTTAGACTGGCAATCTGTTTCACATATGATAATATACATGTCTCAATGCTATTCTCTCAAATCATCCCACCCTCGCCTTCTCCCACAGAGTCCAAAAGACTGTTATATACATTTGTGTCTCTTTTGCTATCTTGCATATAAGGTCATCATTACCATCTTTCTAAATTCCATATATGTGCATTAGTATGCTGTATTTGTGTTTTTCGTTCTGACTTACTTCGCTCTGTATAATAGGTTCCAGTTTCATCCACCTCATTAGAACTGATTCAAATGTATTCTTTTTAATGGCTNTGCGCTCAAGTGAGCCGGCTCCGCAGCCGCCTGCGCTCAAGTGAGCCGGCTCCGCAGCCGCCTGCGCTCAAGTGAGCCGGCTCCGCAGCCGCCTGCGCTCAAGTGAGCCGGCTCCGCAGCCGCCTGCGCTCAAGTGAGCCGGCTCCGCAGCCGCCTGCGCTCAAGTCGATGCTATCCTTTAAAGAGAGTTTTCTTTAGCTTTTTGGCAGGTAATTACACTAGGATCAAATCAGTTAATCTAATCAGGGACTATTCTTCAAGGCTCAGCTTCAGTCATTGTAAGGTTTGATTTATTTCTAGTGTTTCCTTATTTCCAAGGTATAGTTTTTTGGGAGATCTCAAAGCTGTTGATATTTATCAGAGAGCTCTGCTTGTTAGAACCTGAACTCCAATTTCTATCTCCTCAGTTCTATGAAACTATTGATAGTTCTGGGTAATATCTCAGCCTCTAGCCTCCATTTATTGCCTGTAATCTCCATCTCTAGGCTTGTGCTATTTATGAATGCCTCTAGGAAACAAGCAGGAGGATGCCTGGCTCATTTTAAGGTATTTTCCTTTCATTTAAGATTTTGAACCTCAAAATCTGGCTGTTGTAGTAGTCTTGATTTCCAATATGTGACTTTCCATCCTGTGTGACAACTAAAGTTCTACCTAGTTCTCTGACTTTTCATAGCTACTTTTCATTCAATTTCTCAGTCTCACCAGCCCATTGCCCATATTTCAGCAAATGCACCAAAAGAAAAAGAGCACAGAATATCTTGACTCACTGCAACGTGTTTTCCTTCCCCCACATCTCAGCTGCTTTGATGGTTCTCTGATGCCTTCTTGTTCAGTCGCTCAGTCATGTCTGACTCTTTGCAACCCCATGGACTGCAGCATGCCAGGCTTTCCTGTCCTTCATTAACTCCCTGAGTTTGCTCTAACTCATGTTCATTGAGGCCATCCAACCATCTCATCCTCTGTCACCCTCTCCTCCTCTTGTCCTTAATCTTTGAGGGCAAGTATCAGGGTCTTTTCCAATGAGCCAGTTCTCTGCATCAGGTGGCTAAAGTATTGGAGCTTCAGTTTCAGCATCAGTCCTTCCAATGAACATTANTCATTTAAGATTTTGAACCTCAAAATCTGGCTGTTGTAGTAGTCTTGATTTCCAATATGTGACTTTCCATCCTGTGTGACAACTAAAGTTCTACCTAGTTCTCTGACTTTTCATAGCTACTTTTCATTCAATTTCTCAGTCTCACCAGCCCATTGCCCATATTTCAGCAAATGCACCAAAAGAAAAAGAGCACAGAATATCTTGACTCACTGCAACGTGTTTTCCTTCCCCCACATCTCAGCTGCTTTGATGGTTCTCTGATGCCTTCTTGTTCAGTCGCTCAGTCATGTCTGACTCTTTGCAACCCCATGGACTGCAGCATGCCAGGCTTTCCTGTCCTTCATTAACTCCCTGAGTTTGCTCTAACTCATGTTCATTGAGGCCATCCAACCATCTCATCCTCTGTCACCCTCTCCTCCTCTTGTCCTTAATCTTTGAGGGCAAGTATCAGGGTCTTTTCCAATGAGCCAGTTCTCTGCATCAGGTGGCTAAAGTATTGGAGCTTCAGTTTCAGCATCAGTCCTTCCAATGAACATTAAGGGCTGATTTCCTTTAGGATTGACTGGTTTGATCTCCTTGCAGTCCAAGGGACTCTCAAGAGTCTTCTCCAACACCACAGTTCAAAAGTATCAATTCTTCGATGTTCGGCTTTATTTATGGTCCAACTCTCAAATCCATACAAGACTACCAGAAAAATCATAGATTTGACTAGACAGACCTTTGTCAGCAAAGTAACATCTCTGCTTTTAAATATGCTGTCTAGGTTTGTCATAGGTTTTCTTCCAAGGAGCAAACATCTTTTAATTTCATGTATGCAGTCACCATCTGAGCATGGCCCCTTCCATCAGAACAAGACCCAGATTCCCCCACAGTCAGTCTCTCCCATCAGAAAGCCTCCACAGGCCTCTTATTCTTATCTATCAGAGGACAGACAGAATGAAAACCACAATCACAGAAAACTAACCAAACTTTTAACATGGATCATAGCCTTGTCTAACTCAATGAAACTATAAGCCATGCCATGAAGGGCCACCCAAGATGGACAGGTCATGGTGGAGAGTTATGACAAAATGTGGTACACTGGAGAAGGGAATGGTAAATCACTTTGTCATGGCTTTGTAGACTGGAACCTGGGGACTGCCGTTGATGAGAAGGACACAGGAGACCCAAGTCTCGACTAAAACAAGGGTGCTTTATTTGCAGAAATGCATGTTCATATATCTTCATACAAACCAGCTTTAGGCAGTAAAAAAAAACTGAGCAAAAACAAAGCTAAGCAAATAACAATCTTCAAAGGGCCAGAAAGCATTCCATATCCTGAGTAAGAGGGGCATAACTGAGTAGATTACCTTTAAGTAGAAGGTCACTGAAGGGAGTCACTGCAGGAATCCAAGCAGGTGCCCCTTCTCATGATCTCAGTCCTGAGAACTGCGTGCAGCTCTGCTCGCTCCTGTTTTCCAGGAACTGATAAGGAATAGAGAGTCCCTGAGAAATGGCACACAAAAGAAGAAAATAACATATTGGATACTTTAAAGTTGAACGTCCCCTGAAACCACTTCATTGTTCTTGTCTTGAGAACCCCATGAATAGTATGAAAAAGCAAAAAGATATGATGCTGAAAGATAAACTGCCCAGGTCGGCAGATGCCCAATATGGTACCGAAGAAGAGTGAGGAAATAATTCCAACAAGAATGAAGAGATGAAGTGAAAGCAGAAACAACACCCAGTTGTGGATGTGACTGGTGATGGAAAGCAAGTCGGATGCTGTAAAGAACAATATGGTATAGGAACTGGGAATGTTAGGTCCATGAATCAAGGCAAATTGGAAGTGGTCAAACAGGGGATGATAAGAATGAACATCAACATTTTAGGAATCAGTGAACTAAAATGGACCAGAATGGGAAAATTTAACTCAAATGACCATTATATCTAGTACGATGGGCAAGAATCCCTTAGAAGAAATGGAGTAATCCTCATAGTCAACAAAAGGGTCCAAAATGCAGTACTTGGGTACAATCTCAAAAATGACAGAATGATCTCTGTTCAGTTTCAAGGCAAACCATTCAAAATCACAGTAATCCAAGTCTATCCTTCAACCAGTAATGCCAAAGAAGCTGAAGTTGAATGGTTCTGTGATGACCTACAAGACCTTCTGGAACTAACAGCAACAAATAAAAGTCCTTTTCAGCATAGGGGAATGGAATGCAGAAGCAGGACGTCAAGAGATACCTGGAGTAACAGGCAAGTTTGGGTTTGGAATACAAAATGAAGCAGGGCGAAAGCTAACACAGTTTTGCCAAGAGAATGCACTGGTCATAGAAAACACCCTCTTCCAACAGTACAAGAGATGACTCTACACATAGACATCAGCAGATGGTCAGTTCAATACCAAAATCTGATTAGTTATATTCTTTGAGGCCAAAAATGGAGAAGCTCTACACAGTCAGCAAAAACAAGACCAGGAGCTGACTGTGGCTCAGATCATGAACTTATTGCCAAATTCAGACTTAAATTGAAGAAAGTAGGGAAAACCACTAGACCATTCAGGTGTAACCTAAATAAAATCCCTTATGATTATACAGTAGAAGTGACAAATAGAGTCAAGGGATTGGATTTGATAGAGAGCCTGAAGAACTATGGACAGAGGTTCATGACATTGTACAGGAGGCAGTGATCAAAACCATCCCCAAGAAATACAAAAGGGCAAAAGGGTTGTCTGAGAAGGCTTTTACAAATAGCTGAGGAAAAAAAAGAGAAGTGAAAGGCAAAGGAGAAAAGGAAAGATATACCCATCTGAATGCAGAGTTCCAAAGAAGAGCAAGTAGAGATAAGAAAGTCTTCCTCAGTGATCAATGCAAAGAAATAGAGGAAAATAATAGAATGGGAAAGACTAGAGATCTCTTCAAGAAAATTAGAGATATCAAGGGGACATTTCATGCCAAGATGGGCACAACAAAGGACGGAAATGGTATGGATCTAACAGAAGCAGAAGATATTAAGAAGGTGGCAAGAATACACAGAAGAACTATACAAAAACTTCTTAATGACCCAGATAACCACAATGATGTGATCACAGATAACCACAGTGGTGTGATCACTTATCTAGAGCCAGACATTCTGGAAGGCAAATTCAAATGGGTCTTAGGAAGCATAACTACAAACAAAGCTAGTGGAGGTGATGGAATTCCAGTTGAGTTATTTCACGTCCTAAAAGATGATGTGTTGAAGTGCTGCACTCAATATGCCAGCAAATCTGGAAAACTCAGCAGTGTCCACAGGACTGGAAAAGGTCAGTTTTCATTCCAGTACCAATGAAGGGCAATGCAAAAGAGTGTTTAATCTACCACACAATTGCACTCATCTCAGACGGTAGTAAAGTAATGATCAAAATTCTCCAAGCAAGGATCCAACAGTATGTGAACCGAGAACATCCAGATGTCCAAAGTGGATTTGGAAAAGGCAGAGGAACCAGAGATCAAATTGCCAAATCCATTGGATCATAAAAAAGCAAGAGAGTTCCAGAAAAACATCTACTTCTGTTTTATTGACTATGCCAAAGCCTTTGACTGTGTGGATCACAATCAACTGTGGACAATTCTGAAAGACATGGGAATACCAGACCACCTGACCTGCCTCTTGAGAAACCTGTATGCAGGTCAGGAAGCAACAGTTAGAACTGGACATGGAACAACAGACTGGTTCCAAATAGGAAAAAGAGTATGTCACGGCTGTATATTGTCACCCTGCTTATTTAACTTATAGGCAGAGTACATCATGAGAAACGATTGGCTGGAAGAAGCACAAGCTGGAATCAAGATTGCCAGGAGAAATATCAATAACCTCAGATATGCAGATGACACTGCCCTTATGGCAGAAAGTGAAGAGGAACTAAAGAGCCTCTTGATGAAAGTGAAAGAGGAGAGTGAAAAAGCTGGCTTAAAAATCAACTTTCAAGAAACTAAGATTATGGCATCCAGTCCCATCATTTCATGGCAAATAGATGGAGAAACAATGGAAACAGTGATAGACTTTATTTTCTGATGCCTTAAAACCACTTTAAAACATGCTCAAGCTTTTCTAATGGTCAGTGGAAGGTGGGGGGGGTATTAATCTATATGATAGGCTCCATAAACAGATATGGAATTCTCTCATCAACTTTCCTGGACATGACAATACTTAACAGAAAACCTAGATGGTTTCCTTCTACAGTCCCTTGCCACTGTTACATGGCAACAACCCTCTCTAGTCAGGCTCTATTACCTCAGTTAAGTCTCAAGATCTACCATTTCTTTAGGATGTTTTTCCCTTAAAAAAAGAAAAAAAAAAAAGCATATAACCACATGGTGATCTTGGTTTCTAATCCAATGAAACAATTGTTTTGTGTCCCTGTTGAATAATTCCTTCCTNACCAAGGAAACCCTCAAAGACTTCCTATTTTTTAAGTTTGTTTTCCCTTTAAAAAAAAAAAAAAAAAAAAGCATATAACCACATGGTGATCTTGGTTTCTAATCCAATGAAACAATTGTTTTGTGTCCCTGTTGAATAATTCCTTCCTTTGGTGCCAAAATCACTAACAGAGTAGAGTCCATTGTTTTGGAGATGGTAGAGTAAAACTTTGTAAATGAAGTATTACACATAATAATGAGAGATAATACTCATCTTTCATACTGTAGTTCCAAGACCAAGTTCCAAGACCTGTATTCTGGCTACAGGAGAATCATCACTTTTACTGGCCATATGATCAGAGAATAAACCACATCCCCAAAATCACCACTCCAGCCCGTAAGGTTGTATATTTTGTTCCAGTTGATGTTACCAACGCTAAAGTAGATCATCCAACTGTTCTGTAAAGTCAGCTCTTCTTTATATGAGGTTTATAGAACATTATCTTAAATCATTTGTCATCAAGTAGGGTGATTTACCCTATAGGGAACATTTTGTAATGTCTGGAGACTTCTTTATTGTCATGACTTGTGGAGTGGGGAAATATTATTGACTGGCCTCTAGTGAACAAAGGACAGAGATGACACGAATCATTCTTCTATGTACAGGACAGTCTTCTGCAACATAGAACTATCTTGTCCAAAACGTTAGTAATGCTACTTTTAAGACACTCTTTTTTAAAATGGTCACTGTAAAATCTATTTCTTGGTCAGAAGCAGTGTTGCACAGGTTAAAGTGACTGAGGAAGGAGCATTCAGTGAATCTTGGAATAGTGGTCCTCGCCAAAGGGGACCAGAAAAAGCAAATAAAGGTTCAGTGACTACTCCAGAGAGGACAGATTTGTATTCCTCTCAAATGGAAAAGATTTGATGTAATTAACTGTCCTTGAGTAGCTATTTAGACCATCCCAGATTATTGAATTCTGTAGAAAGATCAGGATTGGTTTTTGCTGTTTCTAGTAAGTTAGGCATTCAGCAAGAATGTAGTTACTCATGGCTAGAAGTCTGGACTGTTGAATTTAAGCATTGTTTGCATTCTCATCACCGTGGGCATTTTCTATATGATCCCGTTGAGTGAATATTAGGGGAACTGATAAAAGGGCTAAAATAAATCTACTGGGTAGGTCACTTTGCCCAACTGGTTATTAAAAAGTTTCCTTTACAGTGGTAACTTTTACTGATTATTCATATAGAGCACACATATTCACAGACTCTGGGATCATTCTAAAAGATCCATCTAAAAATCTCCCTCAGCTTTCTTGTCATTAATCTCCTAATTAATTCCTTCCAATGATTGCCATTCTGGCTAGGCTCCAGAGCCCAATGTTAGGCTATGTATGTCAAGGCTATGTATTGTCACCCTGCTTATTTCACTTATATGAGAGTACATTATGTGAAATACAGGGCTGGATGAATCACAAGCTGGAATCAAGATTGCCAGGAGAAATATCAATGACATGAGATAAGCAGATGATACCACTCTACTGGAAGAAAGTGAAGAGGAACTTAAAAGTCTCTTCATGAGGGTGAAAAAGGAGAGTGAAAAAGATGATTTAATACTCAACATTCAAAAAACTAAGATCATGGCATCTAGTCCCATCACTTCATGACAAATAGAAGGGGAAAAAGTGGAAACAGTGACAGATTTTATTTTCTTGGGCTCCAAAATCACTGTGGATGGTGACTGGAGCCATGAAAATAAGACACTTGATCCTTGGAAGGAAATCTTTGATAAACCTAGACAGCATATTATTACTGAAAAGCAGAGATATTACTTTGCTGAGAAAGGTCCACATAGTCAAAGCTATGGCTTTTCCATTAGTCATGTATAGATGTGACAGCTGGACCATAACGAAGGCTGAATGCTGAAGCAATTGATGCTTTCGAACTGTGATGCTGGAGAAGACTCTTGAGAGCCCTTTCGACTGCAAGGAGAACAAGTCAGCCAATTCTAAAGGAAGTCAACCCTGAATATTTATTGAAAAGACTGATGCTGAAGCCCCAATATTTTGGCCACCTGATGCAAACAGCTGACTCACTAGAAAAGACCCTGATGCTGGGAAAGATTGAAGGCAGAAGGAGAAGGGGGTGACAGAGGATGAGATGATTGGATGGCATCATCATCTCAATGGACATGGGTTAGAGCCAATTCCGGGAAATGGCAAAGGATTGGGAGGCCTGGTGTGCTGTAGTCCATGGGGTCGCAAAGAGTTGATCATGACTGAGTGATTGAACAACAAAGCCACCTGAATTCCCTTACTGGACTGCTGCTGCTAAGTCGCTTCAGTAGTGTCCGACTCTGTGTGACCCTATAGATGGCAGCCCACCAGGCTTCCCCGTCCCTGGGATTCTCCAGGCAAGAACACTGGAATGGGTTGCCATTTCCTTCTCCAATGTATGAAAGTGAAAAGTGAAAGTGAAGTCGCTCACTCACGTCTGACTCTTAGAGATCCCATGGACTGCAGCCTACCAGGCTCCTCCATCCATGGAATTTTCCAGGCAGGAGAACTGGAGTGGGGTGCCATTGCCCTCTCTGTTACTAGACTAACTTGGTCTAATATAATGACTGCGTGGTTGAGAACACAGTTGCTGAATACACCTAGGGCAGTCTATGTATGGGTCTATAAGTTTAACAAAAATGTAAAAAATGTTTTTATATCTGAATCTAACCTAAGGCAGTCTAGGTAGGGGTCTGTAAGTTTAATAAAAATATTCTTATATCTGATCCTTCTAGTTGGAGAGTCTGGATGCTAGTAGGTAATACCTGGAAAAAAGTTGTAATCATAGCTACCAAAAAGCGATACAATTTTGTGGCAATAATAGGAGAGTAACAATCATAGCACCTGAGAAAGAAACACCTTCAGCTCTGCTGGGTATGGGGAGGGATGGATGATTCTGTCAGATTCACCTCATCACACAGGGAAGGCAGTTTATATCAGTCCCTATTTGCAAGGGACCCCACAATGGACACAAAGCTCCCTTTCTGGAAGCACCAGACATTGCTTTGCCTCCTCCAAAGAAAAATGACTTGCATCTGTCTTAGAGGTATTTTGAGAGGCCTTCAAGCATTTAAGGAAATATCATCATATAGACTCTTGATAAGTGTAAAATTCTCTGTAAGATGAGGCTACCCTTTTTCATCAAGTGGAGTTTCCCAGAGAGATAAGTGATTTATCACACCTTGTGGGCAGGTATCCCCATGAACGGAGTCATCCAATTAGAAAAGGTGATACAAAATGTATTCCTGGCTTTAGCTGAAGGGACCAATGACACAATTGGCCATGAAAGGCATTCAGGGCAGCCCCGACTCCTGCTACTTGGAAGCCTCAAATGAAATGCACTATGAGGTCAGGTGAATGGATTTGGTCCGTCTTTATCATTCGGATTCATCAGAGTGGCCAAATAGAGTGGCACATTGATGGGAAAATTTACCAGAAGCTAAGACGGTGTAAAATGGCAGGTGGATATCATTAGGTGATAATACTCCATGGGCCACTTGTATTACTGCTTGTCTTGTGAGCAAGGCACTGTCTGCCTTTGCTCCATATTGTCTAATCTGTTTGTGTACCAAACAGCCTTAGAAACTAGAGATGGTGTCTCCCAACCAAAAGGCAGATATGCTTACAGTTCATTATTAAAGATTTGGGTTTTCTCACCTCAGCATTTCTCTCTTACAATGCAACCCACTCCACAAGTATGTATCCATCTGGGTCCAACGGCATGACCTCTGAGGAAACTGAAGGCAGGATGACCTGCTGCAAAGTTACTCAGGCTGCTTGATCCACTGCGGATTTAAGTAGCTCCTCGTCTCTAATTTAGAAGTTTCGTGTCTTCTGCCGTTGTTCATGAAATGCTAGCAAGCTAACTTGTATGTCAGATAAAATCTCAGACCACGCAGAATTCTCGACACCTACAGAAACCAGAAACACAGTTTATTGTAGTATCTCCTACCAGCCTTTTCAGCCTGTACTCCACAGTGAAATTTTTCATATATGCTGGCACTTTCCCTACCAACTTATTTCTCAATGTTTTGGTGAAAGAATTATCTCCTAAGCCCTCTCAGAGAACATATTTAAAAGAGGGTGCGTAAATAGTCCACAGTGAGTTCCCTCCCTAAGTCTTCAGACTTTACTTTGTGATTAGTCACAAAGTAAAAACCTAGTTTATTTTATTTTACAAAAATTTGTCAAAATTTTTGGTACACTGATGATTTCTCTCTATTTTTAGTACTATTATGGAGTTAGATTCTTGTAGTTCTTCCAGTCATCTCAGTAGATTGACAAGGGAGATAGGCTGTGTCCTCAGTCTGCCATTTCGAATTGGGAGTCCTTCATTCAGTTCCTAACCCAATACTCTACTGGAACATTCTAGTAAAAGTTATCTTTGCCCTACAAATTGCCAAATCTAACTGGCCCATTCTTGGCTTATTTAACTTGATCTTTCTGGAACTTGATATTGTTGATCATTTTCCTTCTTGGAAAATTCTCAGCCTTTCCCTTCAGATACTTAACACTTTCTTGATCCTTTGACTTCTTTTCCTCAGACTGTCTCATAAGATTCCATGTTTTCTTCTAAACCTCCAAAATGCTAGTGTTACCAAGTTTCAATCTGTGTCCTTTCTTTTCTACATTTAGCAAGAAAAATCAAAGGAAATAAGACTAAAATGGGATTGGATGCCTCATCAACAATCCTGAATACTAGAATGAGTCAATACTTCAAACCCATACAAGAAAATAATTTCCATTTAGAATTCTATGCCCAACAAAACTGCTGGTGCAAAATAAAATCATATTCAAGCATGCAGAGACAGACACAGGCATTAATGCAAGCTGTATGCTTATAGCTTTCAAATCTACATAATTAGCCCAGACCTTAATGCTTAGTTCCTGGCTTGTTCAATTGCCCATTAAATAGTTCCATCTGGATATCTCAAAAACTCCCTAAACTTCATATATTCAAAAGTGAACTAAATAACCTACCTGATAAAAGGTATTCACTATATTATATTCTTGATCTCAGCAAATTAAACCATTATGCACCCATTAGACTTTCATCACCAACACCAGTAAGTAATCAAGTCTTCTTAAATCTACAAACTATTTCTCACTGCTATTCTTTCCCTTTTATTTCACTATTGCTCTCTTAATTCACATTTTCATAATTTCCTATCTAGCCTTCCTACCTCCAAAGTTGACCTACTTAAGTCTACCCCCTACCCTATAGCAAGAATGGTCTTTCTACAGGGTATATATGGTCATAGCTCTCTTTTAATTCAAAGAATCATTTTCCAGTTCTTGATTTGATTGTCTGTCTCCTGACCATCTTCTTACCTCCTCTTGTTCTCCACCTCACCTTCCTTGTTCCAACTATACTAAATCATAATGTATTTGTAGCTCTCTAATGCTGTTTCCACCACACTTATGGCAGAAAGTGAAGAAGAACTAAAGAGCCACTTGATGAAAGTGAAAGAGTAGAGTGAAAAAGTTGGCTTAAANGGATTAGGGGCAGGGGGAGAGGGAGACGACAGAGGATGAGATGGCTGGATGGCATCACCAACTCGATTGAAGTGAGTTTGAGTGAACTCTGGGAGTTGGTGATGGACAGGGAGGCCTGGCGTGCTGCAATTCATGGGGTCGCAAAGAGTCAGACACGATTGAGCGACTGGACTGAACTGAACTGAGTATGCCCTGAAAATACTAATATGCTTCCTCTCTACTTGACTAGGAATTCCTTAAAATCATGAACCATATCTTGCTTATATTTATATAATCAGCATAGTATTTGGCATAGTCAATATCTATAAATGAATGGATAAATAAATGAATGAATGAATAAATGAATGAAAATCTTCTTCCTTATCCTCTATTCTGGATAATCTTTCTCCAAAGTCAACTATTATCCTTAATCTATTGCCTAATTTTCTCCATTCTTTCATAGATCAACATCCTGGATTAGGGGCAGAAAGATAATTCCCAGACAGGTTTGGAAACAACATGAAAATAGGACACACACAAAGTTTTCTTTGTCATCCCATAAATCAGAGAAATCTAATCCATGGGATTGGAAAAGTAAAATGGAAAGGACTCAGGGAGATGCCCTGGAAGGAGGCCTGGGTAGCCTCCCAGAACCTCACACACTTAATAGTGGCACAGAGACATTGACTGAGAATTCTCAGGCCCAGAAGGAAGACAGGAATGTAGAAGGACAGCAAACCAATGGATTAGAAAGGGTCTGGGCTGTGATAGGAGGCAAGAGCACTCTGACAGGTCAGAGGCAGCAGAGAAGTTTATGAGTTTCAGCTGAACACTCCAAAGACCTGGTAGAAGCCATGTCACAGTGGGCATGGTGAGGAGAGAAGCTGAAGCTTGGACACCAGATGAGATAAGAAGCCCACAGTAGGCACCACTCAGGCCTAGACTTTTCTTATCAGTGCTGGCACAATGAAAAACTCGGCCAGAAAACCGGATTACATACAAGGAGAAAGAAGAAGAGGGAAGGGTAGAAGTCTGGGGTAACTGATCTATTAACTAGATGTGGCAATTAGTGACTAAGATAACAATACTCAGATTTGGCTGCAAATCATTAGCTCAGACTACATACACCTGAATGGAATAGGATAAACTGTTCTAGAAAGAGATGAAAAAGTTTTCAGTCATGGAAAATGAAACTTATTTCTCCACATATGAGCCCTAATGTGTACATTGTGTCTCTCCACTTCTACCCTCAGCTATCCATATATGTATATGGCAACCACATACCCCCAACATTCCAGAAAATCTGTGAATTGAATTGGGCTTTCCCTGTGGTGCTCATGGTAAAGAACCCACCTGTTAGTGCAGGAGACATAAAAGATGTGGTCAGATGTGAAAGATCCCTGCGTCAGGAAGATCCCCTGGAGGAGGGCATGGCAACCCATTCCAGCACTCTTGCCTGGAGAATCCCAGGACAGAGGATCCTGGCGGGCTATGGTCCACATGGTCACAGAGTCGGACAGGACCTAAGCTGCTTCACTCACTCACTCACTCTCTCCTAACTTGAACAGTCTTGTTTCTTATGATTGCATCAATTCTGCAGTGTCATGAACTCCACGTTTTGGTTCAAAAAGTACTGCATACTGAGTTCCACTATTAACTTGCCCCCACTCCACCCACTATCCGCACACCAGGGAAAAGAATAGGTGGTAAATTACATTTTGCTTTCAAGACTTGTTAGCTGTGACACTTGCATTGTCAGAAATTTTATATGGAACATGTTGTACAGATTTATATGCTTCAGTGTTGGAAAGCTGAGACACATTTAAATTTGCACATTGGTCCTTTGGGAGTGACAGCCTGCACAGTTTCTCCATTTGTTTCATCATTTCATTAGTAACTGTGCATAACAAATGTGATCCTCAAGTGAAAAATGATGATAGGGGTAGAAACATACTATTAACCCTTCAGGGAAGCCTTTAGAAAAGTCAAGGTTAGTTAAGGTCTTCAGTCAAATTAGCCTCTGAAAGTCTACATATAAATAAAAACAAACAGGGAAGCTCAAGGACCTCTTGGGTGGTTGGAAGGAGGAGGAAAGGAAAGCTGTAATTAAGTTTCCTTTGTCATCAACTATTTCTCAGATAAATGATCATAAATTGCTAGAACATGTCTTAACTCTCAGCCCTGAAAAGCTACAAAAAGCTCTATCTCTTGACTTGTTTTAGAAATTTGGTATAAGTAATTGGGAAACTAGGAAATGCTTAGGTTCAAATCTCTGGCTTTCTTAAACTTATTAATAAAATTTCTAAATTAATCAGAGTAGAGGATGCTTAAACTAAACCACATTCTGGCTTAACTGTCTTCTGTGTCATTTTTGCTGGAGGGAGAAAATAGATTTTCCAACATCATATTTAATTTCATTAGCTACTGTTGCTTTTTGGAAATCTACTTATAACACATGAAGATAAACATTCTCCTTGTGATAAGGCTATGTTTATAAACTGGGTTTAGGATGAAAGAAAACCCTAAACTGATGTGTTTTCATTGTGGGGTTAATGGTGCTTTACTAATCCCCTTTCTGTGAGCCAGCAAGGCGCAGGCATTCAGGAAGTATTTCGGGTGACTCGCACATACTGGCCTTCTTAAACATTGTAGTAGGAGAAAGCCCTTTTCCCTGCTGAGTAATGCCAAAATATCATGCTCCTCTCCTCTTGGAAGGGAATTTCTGTGCAGCAAAAATAAAAATATACAGACTTTTTAAAGCTCACTAGTGAAGGCTGAATGAAGGGTTATTTGTTCCTTTAACAACTGAATGCTCTGTGCAGGGGTCCCCTCTCTTCTATTTTTGTCTCCCTACCTGGAAATGGGGCTCCTCCACACTAAGGGCAGGAGGAAAGTGGGTCTACTTCTACGTTGTGAAGTGTGAATTTCCACCTTTCCTCCCAGGAAAGAGCTGAAGGCTTAAAGGAAATGTTAACTATTTCTTATCTATAGAAAAGTGTAAGGAATTATGTCATGAACACACATATACACACTATCCAGCTAAAGAGGTGACTCATTACAAACATGGTTGAAGCCCCTTGGTATATCCCATTATATTCATTTTCCTTACGCCTCATCCTTCCTCTCCTTGCTAGGTGCAAGTGTTCAGATTTTATCATACTGGTCTGCTGTTGTTTTTAGTCGCTAAGTCATGTCTGACCCTTTTGCCACCCCATGGACTGTAGCTTTCCAGCCTCCTCTATCCACAGGATTTCCCAGGCAAGAATACTGGAATGAGTTGCTGTTTCCTTCTTTAGGGGGTCTTCCCGACACTCAGATTGAACCTGCAACTCCTGCATTGCAGGTGGATTCACTGAACCGCCACGGAAGCCTTAGTGTGTCCCTGAACTAAACACAGGGCTCCTTCACATTTTACACTAAATAAAATCCTGATATATGTTAAATATATAACATATATATATTCTTTTACAAATTGCCTATTTTAGAGTTTTATGTATGTGGGCAAAGTTTTTATATATTTTTAAAATTTATTAAGATATGGTTGAGCTATAGCATTGTATATATTTAAGATGTACAATGTATGGGATGGTTTGATACATTTATGTGTGTCAAAATATATAATTACCACTATAGCATTAGCTGACACCCCTATCATATCACATAATTATCATTTTTTTTTGGTAATGGTTGTTTTATCATGTTCATTGTTCTACAACACCATTTCCACTCTATATCATGACTTTACCACAATTTATCCCTACTTGGAAGTCCTTCTTTCCTCTTGAATAGATACAGGGATACTGGGAGCATTAATGAGACCCTCAGATGCCAGAATCCACAGCAAACCAAACATCCTCACCTAAGAGAAACTCTCACAGTGGAGAAAAATGTAAAGAGAAAGCATAGTGAGTGATGCTTTTGTGGTTTCACTTTCTGTTTAAACCTATTGGACTTTCTTTTGTATGTGAGCTGGGGTGTATTTCTACAGTTGGGTGAGTTAACTCCTTCTACACATCGTGTTGACTATTTTAAATGCTGAAATAAGAAACCAAGATCTGTTGTCACCTGCTAATAATGTTTATGGAGCAAAATTTTCCAGCAAGTGAAGATATTCCTGGGTATTTGTCTTAGGGTGTTCTTAGCCTCAGAGGAGACATAACCAGGTAGAAGGAGTTTGGCAAGGTCAGAAGAATCCTACCTCATGAACTGACAGTTCTAGAAAATTCCAGGAAGGCTGCTGATGAGTACGACTGGGGTATCTTTTCTCTTCGCATCTTAAACCTTAAGGCTGCATGCAAGAGGCTAACAAGTATCTATAATGCTGAGGCTGCCTCCTGATTTTAAGGAATGAATTATCAAGTACACTGGGCAAGGTCATGGGTTTGTGACTCCCAGGCCTGGTTTCTATTTCTTAGCCTTTCTATCTTTTGCTCCTTCTACAGTGTTAGTCTGTAGTCTGTTCTTATCTCTTCTGCTGTAGATTCAGTACGCACAGTGATTTTGATCTTCTGAAAAGTGTTTATTAAATCCTGCTGAGTCTTCCTTTGAAATGCTTCTTATCCATACCCCTTCCTTCCATCACCTCCCCCGCCCCCAGCCATCACTTCACACCTGGACAGCTGGCATGGGCTCAGAGCTGGACTAGGCGAGGCCTCTCTTATTCCTAACCCAGCCTACACGCCAAGGCTATTCATCTTCCTCAGATACTCTTGTTCTACAGCTCATTGGTCCCAGACCTTCAAAGACTTGCCATTTTCTAGGACATCAGACCTAAATTTTTCCAGAAAAGGCCAATAATTTGTGTATCCTGGTGATCTTCGCTTCCTGTCATTTCATGCTCTCTACCTTCAGCTCTTTGGCTAATCTCTCTCACTTTCATGAATATCTCATTCTCATGTCTGCAATGTTTCCTTCTCCTGGAATATTTTGTTTATCTCTCAGACTACTCATTCATTCACAGCGTGTATATTGAGGGCCTGCTATGTGCTAAATCCTAGAGTTCTGAGATCATGACTTTAAGTGGATTTTTTTTTCTAGCTGATCTCTCATAACCTCTTTCTTTTACCGGTCTTAACTACTTTATATCTATACATAGTCCACTAAATAAAGGTAAAAGCAAGTAAGGGACATGGACCTCTCTCTTCAAGTAGCAACCACTTTATCAATAAGAGGAATGAAGAGAATTTCAAACCCTAGAGAAGTATTTAAGTAGGGGAAGATGTGAGAATTAAATGAAATGTGATTAATGGAGCAGTGATTTAGCAGTAAATTATGTGTAACTTTATTTTGTTCACTCTTGTTTCAAATGGGTTTTTCTTATCTTCTTGTTGGAAGATAAGCTATTTGAGGGCAAAGGCTAAGCCTTCTTTAAATTGCCCCAGTTCTTAAACAATGTTAGATACACACTGGAGCCTTTGCCAGCTTTCTATTGCTTCTGACTGCCACAAATGAAATGCTCTTTTGCCTATCTTCCCAGGGACAATAGTGGTGGACACAGCACGTCAGGGAGCAATCACCTTCCCAGCCTTATCCTCAGTTTATTTCTATGAGAAATAGAAGGCTTTGGATAAATAAGAGCAGGCAATAATGCAAGGAAAGTAGGTAGGATCTGAGCATCCACCTTCCTAGTGGTTCTGCCCCCACAGATCAGCAAAGAGTACTAAACCATTTCCATGGAAATGTTTGTCTTTGCATTTATGTCTCTTGATCCAAAGACTCCCTTCCCTAGATGTGTTTTCATTGTTTTAGTCATTTCTTCTGACACATCATGACATTTTAACCATTCTCTTAAACCACAAATCCTAGTAAGAATAGAAGATTGTAAGTCAGGGAATTGTGGAGGCAGTCCTAAAACCACTGTAGAGGAATCTAAAATGGCTTTGATTGGATTTTAGGTTGAAGCTGAATTTTAGTCCAAGTCAGTCAGCAACTGGTTCAAACCACTTTTGATGGCAGTGGCATGCAGTTTCTATTTTTGCTTTCTCAATAACTTCACTCTTATTTTAAATAAGATCATAAATTGGATTGATTATAGATTTAGTCAGAGTTGTGCTTTTTTGGGAATCAGCATTTCAGTGTATTTTGTCCTTCCCTCTCCTACAGAACTAGTTAAGTATGCTATAACTTAAATATAGAATACTGGGTCTGAACAAACAGGGAAATCATGACCTTTCAGGAAAAATAATCAAGCTATTTACTTGAACATAAGCAAACTTCAAATGCTAAAGAAACTAATGATTTATAACACAATTTTAAAATTGAGGACTAATAATAAGTAGGAAGTTCAGTGATGCTGCAATAGTGTGGCTACAGGCAACCCAAGCAGCCCACCAGTCTCCTCTGTCCATGGGATTTTCTAGGCAAGAATATTGGAGTGGGTTGCTATTTGCTTCTCTAGGGGATTTTCCCGACCCAGGGAATGAACCTGGGTTTCCTGCACTGCCGGTAGATTCTTTTTTTTTTTAATTTTTATATTTTAGTTTGTTTTGCTTTACAATACTGCATTCGTTTTGCTATACATTGACATGAATCAGCCACGAGTGTATATGAGCTCCCATTCCCGACCCCACACCATCTCTCTGGATCATCCCTGTGCATCAGTCCCAAGCATCCTACATCCTGCATCGAACCTAGACCGGCAATTTGTTTCACTTATGATATCATACATGTTACAGTGCCACTCTGCCAAATCATCCCACCCTCTCCCTCTCCCACAGAGTCCAAAAGGCTATTCTATACATCTGTGTCTCTTTTGCTGTCTTGCGTATAGGCTTAACATTACAATCTTTCTAAATTCCATATATATGTGTTAGTATACTGTATTGGTGTTTTTCTTTCTGGCTTACTTCATTCTGTATAATCGGCTCCCGTTTCATCCACCTCATTAGAACTGATTCAAATGTATTCTTTTTAATGGCTGAGTAATACTCCATTGTGTATATGTACTAAAGCTTTCTTAACTGCCAGAGCCCAAATGGCTATCATAACTTAAAGTAAGAATTAANCCAGGGACAATAGTGGTGGACACAGCACGTCAGGGAGCAATCACCTTCCCAGCCTTATCCTCAGTTTATTTCTATGAGAAATAGAAGGCTTTGGATAAATAAGAGCAGGCAATAATGCAAGGAAAGTAGGTAGGATCTGAGCATCCACCTTCCTAGTGGTTCTGCCCCCACAGATCAGCAAAGAGTACTAAACCATTTCCATGGAAATGTTTGTCTTTGCATTTATGTCTCTTGATCCAAAGACTCCCTTCCCTAGATGTGTTTTCATTGTTTTAGTCATTTCTTCTGACACATCATGACATTTTAACCATTCTCTTAAACCACAAATCCTAGTAAGAATAGAAGATTGTAAGTCAGGGAATTGTGGAGGCAGTCCTAAAACCACTGTAGAGGAATCTAAAATGGCTTTGATTGGATTTTAGGTTGAAGCTGAATTTTAGTCCAAGTCAGTCAGCAACTGGTTCAAACCACTTTTGATGGCAGTGGCATGCAGTTTCTATTTTTGCTTTCTCAATAACTTCACTCTTATTTTAAATAAGATCATAAATTGGATTGATTATAGATTTAGTCAGAGTTGTGCTTTTTTGGGAATCAGCATTTCAGTGTATTTTGTCCTTCCCTCTCCTACAGAACTAGTTAAGTATGCTATAACTTAAATATAGAATACTGGGTCTGAACAAACAGGGAAATCATGACCTTTCAGGAAAAATAATCAAGCTATTTACTTGAACATAAGCAAACTTCAAATGCTAAAGAAACTAATGATTTATAACACAATTTTAAAATTGAGGACTAATAATAAGTAGGAAGTTCAGTGATGCTGCAATAGTGTGGCTACAGGCAACCCAAGCAGCCCACCAGTCTCCTCTGTCCATGGGATTTTCTAGGCAAGAATATTGGAGTGGGTTGCTATTTGCTTCTCTAGGGGATTTTCCCGACCCAGGGAATGAACCTGGGTTTCCTGCACTGCCGGTAGATTCTTTTTTTTTTTAATTTTTATATTTTAGTTTGTTTTGCTTTACAATACTGCATTCGTTTTGCTATACATTGACATGAATCAGCCACGAGTGTATATGAGCTCCCATTCCCGACCCCACACCATCTCTCTGGATCATCCCTGTGCATCAGTCCCAAGCATCCTACATCCTGCATCGAACCTAGACCGGCAATTTGTTTCACTTATGATATCATACATGTTACAGTGCCACTCTGCCAAATCATCCCACCCTCTCCCTCTCCCACAGAGTCCAAAAGGCTATTCTATACATCTGTGTCTCTTTTGCTGTCTTGCGTATAGGCTTAACATTACAATCTTTCTAAATTCCATATATATGTGTTAGTATACTGTATTGGTGTTTTTCTTTCTGGCTTACTTCATTCTGTATAATCGGCTCCCGTTTCATCCACCTCATTAGAACTGATTCAAATGTATTCTTTTTAATGGCTGAGTAATACTCCATTGTGTATATGTACTAAAGCTTTCTTAACTGCCAGAGCCCAAATGGCTATCATAACTTAAAGTAAGAATTAATTTGTACTTCCAAATAAATTTTTTAAGAAAGCAAGAGACTCTTCATGGATGTTTCCAATAAGTTAAAGAGAGGCAGTTCTGTATGCTTTTTACTTTGGGAAAAAAAAAAACACCCAAATCTCAATATCCATTTAAAAGTTGGAATGTTGTGGGGAATGGGAAATGTTGCTAACTGATAAAGACATAGATTTTCTATAAAATATCTTGGCTTTAAAAAGATGAAGATTATATGTTCCTTTTCTTTCCCCATGCAACCTTTTCCCCCAGTATGCTATCTGAATTTATGTGTGGCCTAGGAGGGTATATTATTGTAACTTCCATTTTATAGGTAAAGAAATTGGAACCTAATGGTATAAAGATGAGCTCAAATTCAAGACATCACCTGGGGAAACAGAAGCAGCCATTATTGTTCCATTGCCAGACCTATGCTTATTCTAGAAGACTGGGCTATATGCTGATGGGAGGATGACATCATTCATCTTCTGTGTCCCCACAAAATATTGAAATCCTAATTCCTAGTGATGATGACACTAGGAGGTGAGGCCTTTAGCAGGTCATCAGGTCATGAGAGTAGAGCTCTTATGAATGGGATTAGTGTCTTGATAAAAGAGATCCTACAGAGCTTTCTTGTCCCTCTGCCATGTGAGAATACCACAAGAAGTATGAGATCCAGGATCAGGTCCCCACTCAACCATGCTGGCACCTTGATCTTAGATTTCCAGCCTCCAGAACTCTGAGTAATAAATTTCTGCTGTTTATAAATTGTTCAGTCTGTGGTATTTTATTATAGTAGCCCAAACAGACTAAGACAGGTGCATTTCTTTGATCTGGGCCAGCTCCTTCTCAGGACCACCACGCTTGCAGTCTTAGTGCACTAGAATAGAGCGATGACAGTCATGGAGAAACTCTGCTTTCATCTTTTAAGGACAAATCCCTTGTAGCTCAGTTGGTAAAGAAACTGCCTGCAATGTAGGAGATCCGGGTTCAATTCCTGGTTTGGGAAGATCCCCTGAAGAAGGAAATGGCAACCCACTCCAGTATTCTTGCCTAAAGAATCCCATGGACAGAGGAACCTGGCAGGCTACAGTCCAAGGGGTCGCAAGAGTCAGACACAACTTATCGACTAAACCACCAACCACCACCACCAAGGACAAATCTGTGAGTGCAGTTAGGTGACTACTACCAGAAGCACCCTCAACATTTTGCAGCATTTGAGCTGAGGCCACCTCCTCTTGGGACATCCTGGTCAATAACAGAGTATGGGAGAACTAATAGGACTTGGTCATTTCTACACAATGCAGAATTCTATGAGCAGACTGGAGCTCCCCATTGAAACTCTCTGAGCTCCAGCGCAAATTGAGTTCTCTTCCTACACCATACTCCTTCCCTCTCCATTTCCACTCATAGGGGTCAGAATAATCTGAAGGCTCTCCTCACTTAATCTTGCTGTCAATCCCCTTATCATTCATGGTTTCACTGCTCCACCCACCCCAGTCTCTTGTACTCTTAGTTCCGTCTTGGTGTCTACTTCCTGGAGAATCTGAACTGACACAAACAGCTTATCTATAATAACATCATTTGTTGGCAGAGGTCTGGTTATAGCATCTACTCTAATGTCACTTTTATATTGCTGGAGTGGTAGAGCTAAGACCCTGTAATGTCCATCTGACCAAATATGTAGTTATCATTATTGAAGAGTTGATATAACACTTCTAGTTTTTAAAATTTTACCAGGTAAAGGAACTAAAAACCATCTGTACACAATTCTCAAAGCTGTTTCATAAAAGATAATTTTTTTAAAAACAATGAAAAGAGGAAGAATACAATATGAGAATCTAGGATAGTGGAAAAAACTACACTGATCTATAATAAAAAAAATTGTCATGCGAAAACAACAAAAACAAGCTAGGACATCAGTGTTTTTTTTTCCCTTACAAGATTAACTGTCATAGGAATTGCCCTCACAGTGTAAATAATTAGAAACCAGACACAGTACGTGAAATAATAGATTTCAGACACTGAATGGCACGTGGCACAGGATGATGGTTCCTAAGAGAAGAGGAATGAAAGAGGTAAGTTATATGATAACCTTGCTCATTTCTTGGGGCAGTTCCTAGGCTTATGAGCAGGTAGAAAAAACTGACAGAGTACAGGAATGTCATCAAATTGAGGGGAGTTGTACAGTAGTTCTGTTGAGTCTATCTGGCTGAGTACTTACCTCCACATTTACAGGTGAAACTACCTCAGGCTTGGGAATCAGTATCAAGCAAGAGGCCAACAGTTCTCAGAGCTCATCAAGGGCTGAATGTAGTATATGATTCTACCGGCTAGGGTGGAGGGACCTTCTAAAAAAATGTGGGCATGTTGTCATAAGTGTCATGCATTAGTTGCAGGCAAATTTGTTTCTAGAATGAAAGCTAATCTAGACTTTTCATAGAAAAGCATGAAAGCAAGCTTTAAAGGGATCGAACTCACTCATGAGTAACTTAACTGTGCATCAGAACAAATCCAACATTCTTTAAAGAAAACAAAAATTCAGCACCCAACATAAAATTCAGAATGCTCAGTATCCAATCAAAGGCATGGAAAGAAAAAGGGAAATATGATTCATAACCAGAAGAAAAGTCAGTCAGTGTAAACAAATTCCCAAATAATAGAGACTATGGAATTATTAAAGAAAGACCATAAACCAGCTATAAAAATTTTATAAACATTTCGAGGGTATAAAGGAAAACAAATAATGGAAAGGAGAGATATAAACAATAATTTTTAAAAATATATTTGCAGCTTCTAAAGGAAATAATTTACATTACCCACAATGAAAAAAATATACTCAGTGGGATTACTATCACAATACACACCAAAGAAAGATGAGTGAACCTGAAGACAAAGGAATAGAAACTGTTCAAAATGAAGAGAGAAAAATCAGTGTCCTGTTCCATATATAGTGTAATATAAAATGGTATATCATACTTAACTGGACTTTTAGAAGGAAAATAAAATGAGAGAATAGAGGATGGAAAAAAGTCTGAAGAAATAATGGCCATTGGAAAATTTGATTAAAAACTTTAAACCCACATACAGGCATCTCAGTGAACCTCAAGCAGAAATATATAAAGAAACTCACAAAAAGATACATTGTAATTAAATTTCTAAAAACATCATAAATAAAAAACCATAAAAGTACCCAGAGAAAAAAAGATATATGTGTTACGCCAATGGGGGAAAAAGCATGTTAACAGACTTCTCATTATAAACAATGAAGGCTCAAAGACACATGAAACAATATCTCTAACGTGCTGAAAAACAAATTGTCTACCAAGACTTCTATAACCAATAAGAGTCTTTCAAAACTCTAGGAGAAATACTTTTTCAACCTAACAAAAGTGAAATTAACCATTTGAAGACCTGCACTTTAAGAAATGTTAAAAGAAATTCTACAAGCAGAAGTAACAATATGACAATACCAAATGAAAAATTGAATTTGGATGATAGAATAGAGAAGGCAAGAAGTGGAAATATGTCAATAAATTTTTAAAAGTTACTTCACCTCAATTTTTAATCTCTTTGAAAGATAAAGTCTGAAGCAAAATAATAATAGTGTATCTTGAGGAGAGTAACACTAATTTTAAAATATATGAGAAGAATAATATGTTTGGGAGATACAAACTATAACTATAATTTTGTAAAGTTGTTACACTGTAAAGTAGTATAATATTATTTGAACTTAGGCTGTTTTAAGTTAAAGATAAATACTGGGAAACTTATAAAGGTTGACAAACTGACAGCCTGTGGGTCAAATCCCATTTGAGCTGCCACCCGTTTTTGTATTTTTGTAATTAAAGTTTTATTAGAATACAGCCATATCCATTCTTTTACATGATATCCAGGTATACTTTTCAACTACAGTGGCAAAGTTGAGTAGTTGTAAGAGAAACTTTAAATATTTAATATCTGATGCTTTACAGAAAAAAATGTGCAATCCCCTAGTCTTAAAAAACCAACAGTAATAATGATGATGATAATAATTAATAGTAAATCAAAGCAAAATGTGTAGTTAACAAACCAATAGTGGAGACAAAATGATTTTATAATAAGTATTCAGTTAATGAAGGAGAAGTGTTCATAAAACTTCTACTTGACGAAATTAGAAAAAGAAGATCACCAGCAATTAACTTAAACAGAAGGAAGTAAAAATAAAGCAACTACAAAAACAATGAAGCAAAAAGAAAGACACTCCCAAAGCTGTAGAGAAAAATCCATAAACCCAAATGCTAGTTATTTGAGAAAATCCATAATATTGGTTAAAATCTTTAAACAGGATGATTAGGAAAAAAAGGAGATGAAAATTATCAATATCAGAAATAAAAAGGGGAACATAACTACAGAGCCTACAGGTGTTAGAAGTATAAGGCAAGATTATGAATAATTATATGTCAACAAATTCATCTATTTGAGGCAATGGCTGACATTTTTTGAAAGATACAAAGTGCCAAAGCTTATTCAAAGTAGAACAGAAAAGCTAAAGTCTTTTATTTATTTAAAAAAATTGAAATCAGAGTTAAAGTACTCGTGCCCCCTACTCCCCACAAAGAAAACCCCTAGGTCCAGATAACTTCAGTGATACACTGTGCCAGGCATTTAAGGAAGAAATAATGACAATCTTACAGAAACTCTTCCAGCAAACAACAGGGAATGTTTCCTAACTCATTTTAGGAGGCTATCATTAACCTGTTTCCACAACAACAGAAAAACATTGTTAGAAAAGAAAATTATAAATCTTTATCCTTCGGGAACATAGATGCAAAAATCTTTAACAAATCTTTAATACTCTGAATCCAGAAACATTTAAAAAGGATAATACATCTTGACCAATGTAAGGTAGACAGATGGAAAATAATAAGCAAAACTTTCTTGATTAGTATAGGACTTGATTAGTATATGACTCATTAGTATATGAATTTCCATATACAAAATCCCAAGCTGTCTTAAAAAAACTACTAGAACATGTAAGTGAATTTGGCAAGATTATAGGATAAAAGGTCAATATACTAAAATCAATTGTATAATACTTACATGCTAACAATTTGCATAACATTTGATCTTGAAATTTAAAAAGCAATACCATTACAATAGCATGAAAAAGAGAAAATGAGAATAAATGTAATAAAAATGGTGTTAAAACACATATATTGAAAATTACAAAGCATTACTGTAAAAAATGAAAGGAGAAAAATAAATAGAGAGACAGACTGGCAAACAATGTGCCATGAAGATGTGAATTGTTCCTCAAACTTTTTGTAGAGTGAATGAATTTCCAAACAAAAATCCAAGCAAAGTTGTTTGTAGACACTGAGAAGCAAAGGTTAAAAGTAGGGGGAACTTTTAGTGTGATGAAAATAATCTACGTCGTGATTGCAGTGGTGGTTACATGACTGGTTTACATTTGCCAAAATTCTAAACTAAGTTAAAATTGGCAAATTTTAGTATATGTATATTATCCTTTGAGAGGGTTGATTTTTTTCAAAGGCTCACATTTAAAAATTCAAATTCAGAAAATTACAGCCTAGAATTTTATGTGACATTTGTATAGCAGAATTTTCTTGGCTCTGTTCATCAGTATGCCTTGACCTAGAGCTTGATGTCTATCTTGGTACAGCACTTTGATTTTTATTACAATCTCGTTCTAGCTCCTTTTTGTTTTTATCAAAAGTCAAATTACACATAAAAACTGGATGCTAACTCGGTACAATTCTGTACAATTGAAAATAGTCAGGTTCTGTTCTAAGAAGTAGAACTATGGGCCCACAAGTCTTTTCCCTGTGGGTCTGAAAATCCTATGACAGGGGTGTAGACCAGGAATACAGCCAGTGAGTGCTTCAGGGAGAGGGCAGAAGCTAGCTTCTCCCTGAGTAACGCTTACACTTAGGATCTGGGATATGAGTGCCCAACAAGGTGCTATGTGCATGGATCATACCATCATAAAATTCATCATAAAGGGCAGGATTAACATTGGAGAGGGGCTTCCCTGGTGGCTCAGATGGTAAAGAATCTGCCTGCAATGCAGGAGACCTGGATTCAATCCGTAGGTCAGGAAAATACCTTGGAGAAGGGAACTGCTACCCACTCCAGTATTCTTGCCTGGGAAATCCCATGGACAGAGGAGCCTGGCAGGCTACAGTCCGTGCCGGTCACAAAGAGTTGGACATGACTGAGGGACTAACATTTTCACCTTAACATTTGGGAGTCACTGATCTATGGCACTTGGGTTACCATTCTGAGCATAAAAGAGTGCTTTGGAAACAGGCCGCCCTGAACTTGAATCCTGATTCTGCTAATTCTTACCTGTCTGCCACAAAAATGGGTGAAAATGTTAGTTGCTCAATTGTGTTGGAGTCTTTGCAACCCCATGGACTGTAGCCCACCAGGTTCCACTGTCCATGGAATTCTCCAAGCAAGAATACTGGAGTGGGTTGCCATTTCCTTCTCCAGGGGATGTTCCTGACCCAGGGATCAAACCCAGGTCTCCTGCGTAGGGACAGATTTTTTACTATCCAAGCCACCAGGATAGCCATTAGGAAAGTCATTTAACCTCTCTCAGCTTGAATTTTTGTTTAGTCACTAAGTCATGTCTGACTTATTAGCAACTCCATGGACCACAGCCTACCAGGCTCCTCTGTTCAAACTACTATACAACTGTACTCATTTCACATTCTAGCAAAATGATGCTCAAAATCCTTTAAGCTAGGCTTCAGCAGTATGTAACCAAGAAATTCAAGATATACAAGCTGGATTCAGAAAAGTCAAAGGAGCCAAAGATCAAATTGCCAGCATTCGCAGGATCACAGAAAAAGCAAGAGAATTAAAAAAAAAAAAAAAACCTACTTCTGCTTCATTGACTACACTAAAGCCTTTGACTGTGTGGATCACAACAAACTGTGGAAAATTCTTAAAGAGATGGGAATACCAGAACACCTTACCTGACTACTGAGAAACCTGTATGCAGGACAAGTAGCAACAGTTAGAACTTGACATGGAACTATGGGCTGGTTTAAAATTGGGAAAGGAGTACATCAAGGCTGTATATTTTCACCCTGCTTATTTAACTGCTATGCAGAATATATCATGTGAAATGCCAGGCTGAATGACTCACAAGCTGGAATCAAGACTGCTGGGAGAAATATCAACCACAGCAGATAAGCAGATGACACCACTTAAATGGCAGAAAGTGAAGAGAAACCAAAGAGCCTCTTGATGAAGGTAAAAGTGGAGAGTGAAAAAGCAGACTTAAAACTCAACATTGTAAAAACGAAGATCATGATTTCCAGTCCCATAACTTCATAGATGGGGAAAACAGGTAGGGAAAAAGTGGGAACAGTGACAGCTTTCATTTTATGGGTTCCAAAATCACTGTGGGAGGTGCCTGCAGCCATGAGATTAAAAGATGCTTGCTCCTTATAAGAAATTCTATGACAACGTAGACAGCTTATTACAAAGCAGAGACATCACTTTGCCAACAAAGGTCCATATAGTCAAAGCTATAGTTTTTCCAGTAGTTATGTACAGATGTGGGAGTTGGACAATAAAGAAGGCTGAGTGCCAAAGAATAGTTGCTTTCAAACTGTGGTGCAGGAGAAGACTCTCGAGAATCCCTGACAGCAAGGAGATCAAACCAGTCAATCTTAAAGATCAACCCTGAATATTCATTGGAAGGACTGATGCTGAAGCTCTAATACTTTGGCCACCTGATGTGAAGAACTGACTTCATGTTGGAAGTCAGTTATTAGAAAAGACTCTGGAGAAAAGTCTACCCATTTCTCCAGGGAAGACATGCGGATGGCTGGCAAGCACATGAAAAGATGCTCAACTTCACTTATTATCAGGGAAATGCAAATCAAGACCACAATGAGATACCATTTCACACCAGTCAGAATGGCTGCAATCCAAAAGACTGCAAGCAATAAATGCTGGAGAGGGTGTGGAGAAAAGGGAACCCTCTTACACTGTTGGTGGGAATGCAAACTAGTACAGCCACTATGGAAAACAGTGTGGAGATTCCTTAAAAAATTGCAAATAGAACTGCCATATGACCCAGTAATCCCGCTGCTGGGCATACACACCGAGGAAACCAGAACTGAAAGAGACACATGTACCCCAATGTTCATAGCAGCACTGTTTATAATAGCCAGGACGTGGAAACAACCTAGATGTCCATCAACAGATGAATGGATAAGAAAGCTGTGGTACATATACACGATGGAGTATTACTCAGCCATTAAAAAGAATACATTTGAATCAGTTCTAATGAGATGGATGAAACTGGAGCCAATTATACAGAGTGAAGTAAGCCAGAAAGAAAAGCACCAATACAGTATACTAACTCATATATATGGAATCTAGAAACATGGTGATGATAACCCTGTATACGAGACAGCAAAAGAGACACAGATGCATGGAATGGACTTTTGGACTTTGAGGGAGAGGGAGGAGGGGGAAGGTTTGGGAGAATGGCACTGAAACATGTGTGCTGTTGTATGGGAAATGAATCGTTGGTCTATACTTGGTTCAGGATACAGGATGCTTGGGACTGGTGTACGGGGATGATCCAGAGAGTTGGTGTGGAGTGGGAGGTGGGGGGGGGGGGTTTAAAAAAAAAAGAAAAGACTCTGGTGCTGAGAAAGATTGAGAGCAAGAGGAAAGAGGGAGACAGGATGAGATGGCTGGATGGCATCACTGACTCAATGGACATAAGTCTGAGCAAACTCAGGGAGATGCTGAAGGACAGGGAAGCCTGGCATGCTGCAGTTCATGGGGTTGCAAAGAGTTGGACATGACTTAGCAACTGATCAACAACTCTGTTTTCCCTTGGGTTTTCTGCATTCATTGATTGCAGCCTGTTCTGTCCTTATAACCTCAAAGAACCCTGAAAAAAAAAGTGTGTGAACTCCTTTTTTTCAGAAAAATAAAAGGAGAAAGAGAAAGGCAGAAGCCCAGGGACAGAAGCCAAGGAGGGAACAGGAGTAGGGCAACTTGAAATTGTCTGCTAGGAGGTAGAACTCAACAGTTTGGGGGAAAAGGAAACAAGTATGGCTGGACCACTCCAGTTCAGAGTTCCTAACTCATGATAATCATCATTCTTCTTTGGTTTGTTTCTTCTGCTGGTCAGTTTTCAATTTATTAATTTTTTTACATTTAAAAGATACTCTAATAAGACAGCTTTAAAAAATAATTTAAAGGCAAATATAAATAAAGTCCCTAATCAGTTGACTTTTTGTTAATGAAGGAGATTATTGTAGGTGGACTTGACTTGAAATAGAAGGCCTTTAAAGAGGGTTTAGGATGTTAGTAAGCAAAAGATGGCAATCTGAAAGGATTACATACCATATTTTGTAGGAAGATCAATGGTTGCCATGGTCTTGGGAGAAGGTAAGAATAAATAAGTGGAGCACAGGGGACTTTTAAGGCAGCAAAACTATTCTGTATGACACAAAGTAGGGACTTTGGTTGATAATGATGTGTTCATTCATTCAAACATAGCACACTGTGTAAGATATTGTTGGTAGGGGAAGCTATATGCCTATGGGGAAGGGGGTATGTGGGAACTCTATACTTTCTTCTCAGTTTCTCTATGAACGTAAATTACCCTAAAAATAGTCCATTAATTCTTTTTTTTAATGAAACAAACCACCCAAGATCATATCACTTATTAAAAATATTCTTATTTTTCTGAGTGGCCCTTCTGCATATGCATATATATTACAGGATAGCTTTGATTAT
Source organism: Neotragus moschatus (assembly GCA_006410615.1). Taxonomy (NCBI): domain Eukaryota; kingdom Metazoa; phylum Chordata; class Mammalia; order Artiodactyla; family Bovidae; genus Neotragus; species Neotragus moschatus. Next base: position 1,013,536 of record SJYA01001561.1, on the reverse strand, counting down.
TGAGGAAAAATCACTTGAGCTTCTGCATTTTAATTTAACACAAGATGAGCTATTCATTGCTTAGCAGAACCCAGTGGTTTTAACTGCCTAAGAATTTCTGCACCTAAACTATTTATTTGTAAGATATATTAGGTACCAAAACTTAATGGAGAAGCAAAGGGTAGGAAGCTAACATTTATGGAGCACTTACAAATTACAGTCTCTATGCCAGGTGCATTACATATTTTCATTTAATTCTCATAACAACCTATGAATCGGGTGTTATTATCTCCATTTTATAAGGAAGCAAACTGTAATTTAAAAATAACTCAATTATCAGATTAACCGAAGATCCTTGGACAAGTTTAGATGTTATTGGTGATACACTCAACTCAGATTTTCTTATGATATGAAAAGTAAGTCAGAATAATATTTAACAAAGTATGTTTTATGGGACCCTATTTTCACAGGAAATTTAAAAGTAGATAGATGATTGCTAGGTAGAGAGAGAGAGGGATATTGATAGTCATATATATATAGTGACAAATATATATGTCTCTTTCTCCTGTAAGATTTGAGAAGTTCCAGGTGAATATTTTAAAAGCTTTTATCCTATAGGAAATATTAGGGCTTTTGTATACTAATGTACACTGAAGTTTTGTTCTTATTTTTTGGAGCAAGAATAATACAGTACTAGTTCCATCAAACACACTGGGAATCCTGACCTATAAAATTATTCACAATTTATTCAGAGGCCTTGCTGGTTAACTTTCAGGATTTCCAGAATACATTCTATGACAGTGTCCACAAAAATTTCAAGTTTTGCCTTATTATTTACTTAATCAAATGAATAATATACCTTGGGGTTAAGCCATAAAATGATGTAGAAGCATAGAATTGTAGGCCTGGAAAAGATCACAAGAACTCAAGGCAGCCTTCTCCCAGGCTTCAGAGAGGACCACACCTAAGGCTTCACAGACAGATGGGTATCCAGCTTGTTGCAAAAGACCTCCAGGGAAGAAAATTCCATAACCTCCCTGTAACTTATTCCAGATGCCCAACTCTTCTGAGAAAATAATGAGCTCCTTGAAGCTCTTCTAACCTATTATGCAAATACGGAATGCTTCATCATCATGGGGGCATATTACATGCAGGTGTTTAGATGAAACAAAGGGTAAGGTGAAGCAAGTGAAGATACCTATGTTTAGCTATATTAAACCCAGGTCTCCTGCACTGCAGGTAGATTCTTTGCCATCTGAGCCACCAGGAAACCCCATATCTATCTATACCCATGCCTATTTCTATTTATGTGATATAAGATATAGACCTATCTACCTACCTCTCTATCTATCTATAGAGAAAATGTAGGAATTTAAAATGTCCTCTCAGAATCATCTTTGACTTCTTCTTCTATCTGTTTTCATAGTTTCAATTAGTCATTTCACCCTGTAATCTTCTCCTTTGACGTGTCTCTTGGTTCAGTCCCTTCCTCTTTTTCCCTTGCCATCCATATTTGAAGCTCTCATTCTTGCTAGCTTGAATTTCTCAACTCTTGACTGATTTTCCTGTCTCTAGACCTGCCTTCTTAATTTGCACCAGTGCAAGCACGTTCATCTTCACATTGCAGCTCTGTCTTGTTTCTGCTGTGCCCAACATTTTTGATGATTTCCTATTGACTGCAATGTAAATATGAACTCCTGAGATTGGCCCATTTAGCTCCTACGGTTTGACTCCAACTTCCCTTCCCAGTCTCATCTCCAGTTATTCTTCACCACATATTCAACACTTAGCAACTGAACAACAACAACACATTCAACACATTGCTCATAATGACCATTCTTTTCATACTCTGGATTTTCATGCCTTTGACATTTCTTTATTTATTTTGCCAAAATTTCGTTTTTTCCTTCCTATGTTGTGTTCTTATTCATCTTCTAGTCCTAGCTTCTCTGTAGAATCTGTCCAGGTCTTCCTAGGTCAGACATTATTTTCTCTTCTTTTTTGCTTTCCAAATTTTCTGTACATACTTCAGTCACAACGCTTAGGAAGTTATGTCATAAAAAACAGCAGATATTCAACCAATGGGTTGCATGACTTTGGTAAGTGCTGTGGAGAGAGGTGATGGGCAGAGGCCAAGAGGACTGGACAAATGGGAGACAAGGATTGACTGTCTACAGCTAAGGAACAGGAGATCATGAGGATGGTGAAGAAAGACACTTCCCCCAAGAATGAGTGGGCTTTGTCTACAATCCAGGAAAGATGGACAGGTGCAGGGCTGAGGGCAGGCTGAAGTTCTTCCATGTCCTCTGGAACCAAGGACATAAGGGAGAGAGCAGCCAGGGAAGCTAAGAACCTCCAGTGGAAGAACTTCCAACATGCCTGCCATCTCTAGGACTAGTGATGACCTAGGTCAAGGCCAGGAACATTGGAGAAAGGGAAAATGTAGTTACCATCATCATATGATACGCACAGCTTCAACTGTTTTATGTCATGGTGGGTTTTAGCTTTCTATGGTGTGAACACCTGACTAGCATTTCAGTTGTTCTCAGGAGCTCTAGTTGGGAGAGAAACGGCGAAATTAACTACCTTGCAGACATTTCAAATAAACTGCTGTGATGAGTGTGTTTAAGGGTGCTGTTGAATCAGTCAATGAATACATGAACTAGAAATGGAGGGCTTTCTTAGGAAATGTCCATTTAAGAGGGTCTCAACAGTTCACAATCAATTTAATCACAATGACTTAAGACTGACTCTTTAAAACACCACAACTTATATATATGTAAACAACTATTTTTTTTTCTCCAAGTGGTTACCTTAGGTAAGTGCACATTTAGGAAAATTATGTTGCCATTTTTGTTTTGTTATAATTTATTGAATGCCTACCATGTGCTGGACTCTGCTATGAAAGCTTTACAACCTCTAATCTTATAGCATTTATAGGAGGTAAGCATTGTTATCTTAACTGTATAAATGAGAAAACAGAGTAACTTGTCCCCAAAGGGCAAGAGCTTGGTCAGCTGGTGGCAGAGCCAGTGGTCAGTCAAAATTCAATTTGAGAATAAAGCTCATGTTCTTCTTATTCTGCTATGTTGACTCAAAACATTTATTTGGAAATGCTTTTAAAACCTAAGTCATACTAATTTAATACATTCAAAGTAATGAATCTTTTTACTTTCAGGATGAATTTGAGTTTAAAAAATAGCCAAAGGACTTTTGGACCAAGTATGGTGAAAATGGTGAAAAGTTGGGATACATTAATATGATTTGGGAACAAAAATGACTTGTGATTATGGAAGAAATACATTGAATGCTTTGCCTGATTTTTTAAAAACTGAGTTTAGAGATACTTTAAAATATTATTGGTTTGGGTATTTCTAGACTGCCACAGATCCTGAAAGAGTGGGATTTGATATAGAACATTTTAATTTTATATCAAATCTGTAATCCCAGGCTTGACAGTCCTTAGAAGTTTACAAGGGCTGTTACAGGTCACTGAATTTTTTTCAAATTCCATATCAGTGAGTTGCAGAGCAAACCTTTGAATCCAGACAGCCAGACTGGAAGTCATTTTCAGTGTGTCCTGGCCCCCAAACACTTTGGGAAATGCTTTTAGAATCCAACACCCTAGCTAATGAGCCTTACACCTCCAGGGATGATGAGGAGACTTCATCTATAACCCTTGATCAGATTGTAACTATCAGGACATCGTTTTGGTATACTGAGCAGAAATTTTCCATTTATTAGGTATTTCAAGATCTTGACAAATGATTACAATTTCATGAGCTAAAAAGAAAGAAGTTAATTTAGACATATTCTAAAGAGATATTCCTGAAATGAAAGTAGTTTCCAAAGCAGATAAACTTGATTGCCCCTTACCAGGCTGGTGGTTTTTTTTTTTTTTTTTTTTGCCATTACTCAACCCAGCTTTCAGAGTGGACTCAAAGGAAAAGCACTGAAATACTTTTCTGACTTTTCCATATTTAGCGCAGCACCACACAAAATTGCTAAATACCATATAACCACATTTACCATCCTGGGGCCTATAAATTCAGAATTCAGACACTTGATTACAAACCACAGAATAACTCTGTTTAAGAAATAGTATGTGGTATTGTAAGGGAATGGCCCCTATTTAGATGTTCTTCTGGTTATTAACTTAGTAACATGGGCTTTTTTCCTCCCTCTTCTTTCTCAATCCTTCTACCATGGCTGTCATCTCCAATTTCTTGTACAATTTTGTGAGTATTGGGGCTGTATGCCTGCAAGAGTTGGGGGAGCATTTTCTGCCTTAATGATGGTCTTATAGGTAAATAGGCACATACATTTTTGGTTTCTCAGTAAAATTCCATAGCAAGACAGTAGTCAATCACCGATTTTAGAGAGTGAAGGTATGACAGAAAACTGCCTCTGCTCGTCTAGGGTGGCTCAGGCACCTATGTCCACTGTGCTCCTTTTAATTCAGCTGTGAGACCCCCATTCCCTCTTCAGATTCATATGCCTTTCCCTCTGTTCCACACCTTTACCCCAACGTCTGATCAGACCCATTAGTCCCACTAAAGTATCAATGATGGGAATCATCAACAAATGTTTCTACATTTTACAGTGATCAAAATTGTATGCTGAGCCACGGGAGGGTACCCCTCCCCCAAACAGGGAGATACCTTAGACCATCTAATATGTCACTTCACCAAGCTGTTATCCTCAACCCTTTATTAAGGCCACTGTTGTTGAAAACCTTGCTTAAATAGATTAGAAAATTATAAAATGCTTAAACATTCAAATGTTCTTCATGATAGAGTTTTAATTTTTAAATATAAATTCCCTATTTCATCCCTCTATGAGAGTAAATGTTCCTTATAACTCAGAAACCATGCCATCACACAAAGGACAAAGAGTTATTATGTGAAAGACAAGTTTGCAGCCTATTCCCTTAACCACCATGCTGGAAAATCTTTCTAAACTACATAAGATGAGAACTTTTATATCAACCTTAATTTTTGGATGCAAGCAACAGATACAGATTCAGGTTTACTTTAGGGGGAAAAAGATGATAAGAAGTTCATAGAAACTCTGGGGGTGCTGAAAATACAAGTTCAGATGCACTGCAGTAAAAAATAATACCAAAGTTGCACTGCGAAATGAGTCCAGGGAGGATGGCCCTGGAACTGCTGTTACTGAGCCCTAAACAGCCACTTAAGCTGTGGACACAAATGACCTCAGACACTGAACACAGCTGCTAGACCTGCTGCTCTGTTGCTCCGAGAACTTGATCTCCTAGCAGCGGCCTCTGTTGCCAGAGGAACTTTGTCTCAAAGCTTTATTACTTGCATCTTTGGTCCCCTAGTCAAAGACCAGAATAGATGCACTTGATTGCTAAGCCCTAGGTCATGCAGTGTGCTCAGTCACTTTAGCTGTGTCCGGCTCTTCGTGACGCTATGGACTGTAGCCCTCCAAGCTCCTCTGTCCCTAGGATTCTTCAGGCAAGAGTACTGGAGTGGGTTGCCACGCCCTCCTCCAGGGGATCTTCCCAACCCAGGGATTGAACCTGCGTCTCTTACATTTCCTGCATTGGCAGGCAGGTTCTTTATCACTAGTGCTACCTAGGGAGCCTAGGTCACATGCCCACATACTAGCTGCAAGGGGGGTTGGAAAGTGAGTTGGTGGCATTTTTTGTTTCAGTAGTGACAGATATCTGTGTCTCCCATCAAAACCCATAAGACAGATCATTGCCCTTTGGGTTTAGATGCTTGGCAGCCAGAAGGAATAACAGTTGCCTGCTGCACCTGAGAACGAGAGTGGCAAGCTTCTCTAGCACTGCACAATTTACACCTTCATCTTTATGAGCATAAGATGCTTTCCCTCTACACCATGATTCTAAGATAATCAGCATGTATAGTAGAGCTTTGTGGTTCACCAGAGTGTTCTGTGGACGATGAATGGTGTCTGCAGAGATCCTGAGTCATATACAACTACTATTTAAAAAGAATGTCAATGTATGGCAAAAACCAATACAGTATTGTAAAGTAAAAAAAAAAAAAAAGAGAGAGAGAGAGAGAAAAAGAATTTTCCACAGTTTGTTGTGATCCACACAGTCAAAGGCTTTGGCATAATCAATAAAACAGAAGTAGATGTTTAAAAAAAAAAAAAGATAAAAAGAAGACAAAAGAAAATTTTAAGTACTTTTGAAAGATTGGTTCTAGTGAATCAATGCTCTGTGGACTGAGGCTAAAGAACATTGTGTCCAGAGTAACTGCATTTTTGGATGAAGAAAGGAGTGCTTCTGTAAACTTGTAATTACCCTTCTGGTGTGCTCGTGATAAATGCCAACAGTACAGATGTCAGCTTCCAGCTTGGACCAATTTGTTGACCGGAACCATTTTATTTTCACCAGAACTCAACTCCCAGAGGTCTCCCCACTATAAAAGAGGAAGAAGAGAAATATCTCTATTAGAGGAAGAGTAATAAATCTCGCCTGTCATGGACATCTGTTGCGTTTCTCCACTCAGTGTTCATTCTTCTTTCATTAACAGGATCACTGTATTCTTTTGGGAAAGACCCTACCCTCCTGGTTCTAGAGATGGATGCTCCTGTGACCCATGAACAATATGCAGTGATTGATTCGGAGAAAGACATATGACGCAGAACATCCCAGTCAGGATATTCCAGATCTCTCCTGGAACTACTGGGAAACAGAAATTCTCTACTAGAATGTCTAAGTCAGTAGATGGTACATGAATCTTCTGACAGACATCTTACAGAGGGAGAGTCTATCTAAGAAAAGAGACAACAGAGAATCTCAAGCAGACATCTAAAAGAACAAAATACTTAGAACATTGTGTAACACCGAGATCTCACAGGCTCAAAGCCAGCAACCTGGGGCTTTTCAAGTACTTGAACTTGTAAATATCTTCTTTCCCTTAAGCTAGTGTGAGTTGGTCACCTGTCATATGCCACCAAAGACTCCTAACCAATTCACTGACTTTATTTTTTAATTTATGGAGCTTTGGGCTGCCTTGACTCAAGAAGCCCAGTAATAAGTTGTCTTGAATGTTGGAGAAGAGGCTTATCGGGTAGAAAACTTGGTTTAGATATTTTCTTCCAACATGGAGAATCTAAGATTCTATGAATAAAGACAAATGAGAAGCATTTGTTAAAACACATTAGATGCTATCACAAAAAAAGATAATAATGGAATTGCCATTTAACACACAGAAAACATTACTCAAATTAGGCTAGTAACTATTTTAGGTTCCATTTAACTTCTCATGGTAATGCATTTCATAAGTACTTTGTAATTTCTAAGTTTGTGAGGCTTAAATAATTATGTAATTACTTTGCAACAACCACAGAGCGCCACTCAAATTTGGTAGCTACTTTAAGCCATGTTAAGTTTTTCATTATAAATTATATTATGTTTAGTACTTAATTTATAGTTTGTTTGAAAAGAATAACCATATCACGCAACTATTCTGTAATAGCATAGCAATTACTCCCATACTGTGGTAACTTCCAGTGGAATGGATATTTCTTTTGTAATTACAAAAATGATAACATCACATCTGACAATTTCCTGGCGATAACATTTCTTACTATAAATTCAACTGTAATTTATTTGCTTCTTCTTGGCCATTCTAGTTGAGGAAGAAAATAAATGGGGTAAAATATTTTTCTGCCACTTTAATATTCAATGATATTTAGCAAGTATATACTACAGGAACTGAAGCTTGAAAATAGATTATGTGTAAAGAGATCAAAGTATATTATTTTCCTCCATTTATGCTCTGGCAACAAATAGGCCTTGATCAGCTACAACAGTTCAAGATCAAGGAATCATGCAGGAAAGTTATATTTTATTGTAACATAAACCCAGTTGACAAACTACCCTGAAAGATGTGGTGTGAGAGACAGGCTTCCGTATGGCCTGGAAGGAAAGTGAAAGGCACAGGATGTGGAATTAGAAACCTGAGTTGAAGTCTAACTTTGCTACTTCCTAGCTAGGTGAGTTTACCAACTGTAAAACCTCTCTCAGCTTGTTTCTTTTTTCTGTAGATTTGGCTGACTTCTAATAAGGTTTGTTGCAAAACCAAATGATATAGTGTATTTGGAAGGACATGTCAAATACTAAACAAATGTGAGGCAGTCTTAAAGAAGAAAGTCCTTTGTTCTCATCCAACTTATTTAGGCTGAAGTAAAATGCTCTTCTTTAATATAAACTCTTACAATGAAAGATAAAGAAAAATAGACCAGGCCTACTCTGTGTAAGATACTGCACAAATGCAAAGAATTCATTTTGGCGTCTTGTTCCTTTTTTTGGTACAGTCTGGAATTTTTGCAAGAATTTGCATATATCCACTTTTTTTCCTAAAAGATGGTTTTGAGTGCTTTGAAATTTTGCTTTATTAGTGACAAGCACAGATTTTCAGATAATCAGAAGAAAACAATGTAGACAAGAAGATATTTCTTCCCCAAAGGGTTTAGGTATGGGATACAATACATCTCTAGTCAGCTTCTAGAAGACAAGTATTTGAACCTTAGCTGGAGGATATTCGTGTAATTTCTTAAGAGTTGTTAGAGTTAAATGTTAGGAAATTCTTTAAAAAATGTAGTCAGATATCATATAATCCTAAGTAGTAGTTTCAGGCTGTTGATCCTCTTCCTATTGCTAGATAGTAACTCTATTCGTTAAGTTTAATTGGCTTAATATAAAGTATAATGTTCACATAATTTTTTCTTGGATTTAAAAGTCTAGCTCATTATCCTAAACTAGAAAGGGGAATTTTAAAAGGATGTAAAAGACTTCTATAGAGCCTTGAATTTTTGTGTTACATCATCAATATCTGTATTGATTCCATGGATATATACAATGGTAGCAGTGTTTATTATTTTTTGAAGTAATTAAGTAATAAAGAATCAACTTATCTTCGCATCACTGACTCAATGGACATAAATTTGAGTAAATTCCAGGACATAGTGAAAGACAGGGAACCTGGCATGCTGCAGTCCATGAGGTCACAGAGAGTCGAACAAAACTTAGTGACTGCAAACAACAACAAAGAATTAAAGAAAAGAGCAATATCTTTCCAACTTGAGTCAACAACAAAAGAATTTTTTAAAAGAGCAGTATCTTTCCAACTTGAGCCTTTGTTAATCAGCATTGGATAGTCTCAGAAGAGGCCAGAGGTTCTAATGGGGGAAAGGCAAAAGGCAAAAAAAAAAATGCTGACAAAACACTAAAATTTAAGTGTATTATATCTTTCTAATATCTTGCTTTTCTTACTTCCCCCATCATCTTATTTCTTCCCAGCTGTGCAACGCACTAATTTTGTAATCTTAGGAAAGTTAATCAACCTCTTTGCCTCAGTTTTTGCATTTGAAAAAAATGGATAAAGTAACAGTGACTTATTGTGAGAATTAAGTGCAAAAAAATTACATNTACTTCCCCCATCATCTTATTTCTTCCCAGCTGTGCAACGCACTAATTTTGTAATCTTAGGAAAGTTAATCAACCTCTTTGCCTCAGTTTTTGCATTTGAAAAAAATGGATAAAGTAACAGTGAGTTATTGTGAGAATTAAGTGCAAAAAAATTACATAACATGCTTAGGACACTGTCTGGTACTTAGTACTCACCATGAACTACTAGTATATGTAATTACTATCATTCATACAACAATTAAGTGACTAAAATGGAAGGAAGAAGCTAGATATTTCTGCTTGTGGTAAAACTCATAATTTCAGGTCTGGAAGAGACATTAGATGTCTCTAAGCCTGGCTTCATCATCATCAACACGTGAAATAAAAGTGAGAGAGTGACTTGCCTAAAAGAATCCTACAGCAAAGGGGAGGACTAGAATCCAGGCTTCCTGATTCCCTGTGAATGCTGTGTAATTATAAGTGGATTCCTATGACAGGAAGGGCATTCAAATTATATTCATATGTGTTTTCCACATAACTAAGGGCAGAAGTAAGATGGTAGGTGTTGCAAGAGGGGATCAGAGGGCAGACACACTGAAACTATACAGAAAACTAGTCAATCTAGTCACACTAGGATCACAGCCTTGTCTAACTCAATGAAACCATCCATGCCTGTGGGGCAACCCAAGATGGGCAGGTCATGGTGGAGGTCTGGCAGAATGTGGTCCACTGGAGAAGGGAATGGCAAGCCACTTCAGTATTCTTGCCTTGAGAANAAATTCTGAAAGACATGGGAATACCAGACCACCTGACCTGCCTCTTGAGAAACCTATATGCAGGTCAGGAAGCAACAGTTAGAACTGGACATGGAACAACAGAGTGGTTCCAAATAGGAAAAGGAGTATGTCAAGGCTGTATATTGTCACCCTGCTTATTTAACTTATAACACTTAGCTACATTCAGTTAAATGTATGTATTGCTTCAGAGCTCGACATCTTCGGCTACTGAAAAATTATCCATCATCGGCAAACTCAAAGAATCATTCTCTTTAACCTGAAAAGAATTTCCCCTCTGGCCCTTCCTTCTCTGTGTGTATTTACAGTGGTATTATCTGGTTAGGATGTGAGGACATATTGAATGCAGAGTAGAAAGATTTCTCAAAAGAAGTCCCACTCAGAGCTGTTCCTGACGAATATCAAGTGTTTTCGTCATATGTGCTGATATAAATTAAGCATTATAATTATTTCTCTTTGGCTTTTAAAGAATTTTTTAAGTCAAAAGTACAGATTAAAAGTGACAAACACAAGTTCCATTGTTTTCACAGGCTCCGTGATTTTTTTTGTCAAGGAGCCTAGGTGAGTTTTTCATTTGGTTAATCACCTTAATTGGCTGTTCATCCTCCAAAGCCATTAATTACTCCAAAATACCCAATTTGCCTTTTTCACTCTGAAATTTATGACAATATAATTAATGAGCCTCTTAATTCTATGTTGTGCGTTAACTTATTCAGCAATGAAACATTACACTGTTAGAATTAGATTGTTGGGTTGTTTCCAATAACTGAAACATTGGATTTCTAAAAATTTTCTGTAGAATGTCCAAGCCAACTTAAGCTTAGATGACTCAATATGCAAATTACCCATCTGTGTAATGTGTCACTATTTGTAAATCTTCTTTTCTTTTTCAACAGTAGCAATTCCCCCATTTCTTTTCTATTCATCAACTAGGGGAGTCATCATGGAATTGGACTTTAAAAAAATAGTAATCATGGAACAAATTCATCATAGAAATTGAATTTTAGCAGCTTGGTATTCATTTTCCCTTTTAAAAGTGGACTCAGAAATGTCCACCTTATTTTACGTGCCTGTGTACAGGTTGAGATGATTATCATTTCAGGTGCGATTAGCCATGTAAGCCTCCAAATCACAAGAACACTTTAAAAATACCATTTGATGAGACAATAGTAAACTATTATGGTGCCAGTTAAATGCTTTGAAATACTTAGACAAGAGAGTCAGAGACAGATAAGAAAATCATATCTTCTAAATCTTTTTTATTAATTAGTTGCTTGCACTTTAATTCTGCAATTCAAATCTATAACTTCTTTGTAATTGCCAGTGCTCTTTAAAACAGCTTGGAAGTGTTTACATAGAGAAAGATTCTCTTACTACCCAACTTATACTATNATACTTAGACAAGAGAGTCAGAGACAGATAAGAAAATCATATCTTCTAAATCTTTTTTATTAATTAGTTGCTTGCACTTTAATTCTGCAATTCAAATCTATAACTTCTTTGTAATTGCCAGTGCTCTTTAAAACAGCTTGGAAGTGTTTACATAGAGAAAGATTCTCTTACTACCCAACTTATACTATATTGGAAAAGAAAACTACACACCAAAGTATATAAGAATTCATAAGAGGGAAATTGAACCTACTTTATATACATGTTTTATACTCTTATATGTTCATCTAATTTAAGATACATTTCTGAAAGGTTCATGGACATCCTGAAGCTCTTCAGGAGAATTTAGAATAAGAAAGTAGGCAAAAAGAAAAAGATTTATATCTTTGTCTGCAAAAAAACAAAAGAAATCAAACTCTTGTATTTCAAAAAGTGTGTGAACCAAAATAAACAGCAAGTGAGAAACTTGGAAAAAATACTTGAATGCTGTGTCAAACAAGTATAATATCCTGCACATATAAAGAGCTCTTAGATATCAATTAGAGACAGATTAATACTCCCAAAGAAAAAAATAAGGAAATGAGAAAATTCCCAAATGCCAATAGACATACAAAGTACTTGTTCTATAAACAGAAAAAAGAAAAACTCTAGAAGCCTGAATTCTCATAAGAAAATCTTTTGTCTTACTGAGTTATATTGAGAGGCTAATAAAAGGTGACTTGGAATATCAGAGGATTGGAAATCTACAGAGAAAAGAAATGAGTCTTGTCCTTTTAAGTTAACTGTAAATCTTTTAACCACCATGGCTCCATGGTTTTACTTTTGTTATTACTGTTGTTTTAAAATATAGATATTAAGTTGTTTCAGCACAACCAGTTGAAAATTATCATTATTCATCTAATTTCCCTTGCATCTTTGTCAAAACTCAATTCATCATCATCATCCCTATGAATTTATTTCTATACTCTCTATATGTTCATTGATCTCTGTGTATATCTATTTGCCAATATCATACTGTTATCCTTAACACATAAAGAAGACAGAGCACCGAAGAATTGATGGCTTCAAACTGTGGTGATGGAGAAGACTCCTGAGAGTCTCTGGGACAGCGAGGAGATCAAAGCAGTCAATTTAAAGAGATACTCATTAAAGGGACTGATGCTGAAGCTTAAACTCCAGTATTTTGGTCATCTGATGCACACAGCTGACTCATTGGAAAAGTCCCTGATGCTGTGAAAGATTGAAGTCAGAAGAAGAAGAAGGTGTCAGAGGATGAGATGGTTGGATGGCATCACTGAAGCAATGGACATATGAACTTGGGCAAACTTTGGGAGATGGTGAGGAACAGGGAGGCCTGGCATACTGCAGTCCATGGGGTCACAGAGTCAGACATGACTGGGTGACTAAACAATAACAATGCTTAATAAAATTTTTAGTAAGCCTTAAAAACAGGTAGTATGAGCCATTCAACTTTGTTCTTTTTCCATATTGTTTTGACTACTCTAGATCCTTGGGATTTTCATATAAACTTTAGAATCAACTTAATTTCAAAAAATTCTATTGAGATTTTGATTAGAATTGTAGTGAATCTATAGAGTAGTTAGAAAGATGGACTGAAATCTTAATAATATTCAATATTTCAATCCATGAATAGTGTTTATCTCTCCTTTCATTTAAATCTTCTTTGGTTTCTTTCATCAGAGTGTTGTCATTAGCATACAGATCTCCATGGTTTTGGTGCTATTTTTAATTATATTGCTTTAAAAGTTTTGAAGTACGAGGTTAATTAAATGGAGAGTTGATAGTCTTTTCAACAAATGACACTGTAATATTTGGACCTTCGTGCACCAAAAATATATATATGTATATATATGAACCTCAACCAATTCACTGTAATCCACATCTTGAATGTCAACCCTGCCTTAGACAACTATCTCTCAATGTATTATAGGTCCAATGTAAAATTTAAAACTTTAAATCTTTTGTAAGAAGATACTGGTGAGAAATTTTGTGCCTTTTCATTTTGCAAAGATTTTTTAGAGATGATACCACAAACATAATCACTAAAAGAAAAAGTTTGATAAATTAGACTTTACCAAAATTATAAACTCCTGCTCTTTAGAAAATGCTATCAAGAGAATGAAAAGTCAAGTCACAAAATAACATAAAATATTTTCAAAACACACAACTGATAAAGTACTAGTATCTAGAATATATAAATAACTCTCAGAGCTCAGGCAGCCAAACAGCTCAATGAAAAAAATGGGCAAGACTTGTACTGACACATCACCAAAGGTATATGAGTGATAGTCAAGAGCATGAAAAGATGATCAACATCGTTAATCACTTGTAAGCATGCTCAGTCGATTCAGCCGTCTGGTCTCCTTTGNCAGGCAGCCAAACAGCTCAATGAAAAAAATGGGCAAGACTTGTACTGACACATCACCAAAGGTATATGAGTGATAGTCAAGAGCATGAAAAGATGATCAACATCGTTAATCACTTGTAAGCATGCTCAGTCGATTCAGCCGTCCGGTCTCCTTTGTCCATGGAATTTTCCAGGCAAGAATACTGGAGTGGGTTGCCATTTCCTTCTCCAGGGGACCTTCCCAACCCAGGGACTGAACCTGGGTTCTCTTCTGTCTCCTGCATTGGCACACAGGTTCTTTACCACTAGTGCCACCTGGGAAGCCCTATTAATTACTAGTGAAATTAAAATTAAAACTACATGAGATATCACTACATTCCCATGAAAATAGTTAAAATAAAAATCCCAAACAATACCAAGGATTGGTATAGATATGGAGCAACTGGAACTTTTATACATTGCTGGAGAGAATGCAAAAAGGTATAGCAATGTTGCAAAACAATTTGATGGTTAAATGTTAAATGTGTACTTACAATATAATCCAGCAGTTTCATTCCTAAGTATTTACTCAAGTGAAATAAAAACCTATATCCACACAAATGCTTGTAGACTCTATTCATAATCATCCAAAACTGTGAACAACACAAACATCCTTCACCAGAGTAATGGATAAATAGTTGTGGTACATATGTACAATGGATAACTACTCAATAACAAAAATGAATGAGCTATTCATACATGCAGCAACACTGGTGAATCTCAAATGCATTAGGCTAAGTGAGTGTGGGATTCCCTGGTATCTCAGCTGGTAAAGAATCTGCCCGCAATGCAGGAGACCTGAGTTTGATCCCTAGGTTGGGAAGATCGCCTGGAGAAGGAAACGGCTAACCCACTCCAGTATTCTGGCCTGGAGGATTCCATGGACAGAAGAGCCTGGCAGGCAAGTGAGTGAAGTCAGATTCAAAGGCTATATAGTCTATAATTTTATTTGCATGGCATTCAAAGCTATATGGTTCAAAAGTAGGTGAGAATGGGCAGATGGACATCTAACTAAATAGTACATGAAGGACTTTTGGAGGAGATGTGATTTTTCAATATCTTCATTGTGATACTCACATAAGAAAGGGTGAGTTTTAACTGTATATAAGTTATATGTTAATTAAAAAAACATTAGTCTGGAGAAATCTTCCCAACTGACTTAGAAATTTACATTTGATTCTATTATAGATTCTAATTCTTTACATTGAAAACAGTCAGTTGTGAATTGCAAAATATTGGAGATTTTTGTGAGAAAGAGAAGATGAAGTCCTGTCTGTACCAACCATACAGAGATAAAGAATGATGTGTTTATAATCAAACAAGAAAATAAAGCATGTAAAACCATGTGGTATGTTTCATGTTTGTGGATGAATTAACATTTTTAAATGTCCACATCCAAGGTGATCTACAAATTCAATGCAATCCCCAACAAAATTTCAATGGCATTTTTCACATAAATAGAAAAAACCATCATAAAATTTATATGGAATCACAAAGGACCCACAAATAGCAAAAGCAATCTTAAGAAACTCGGGATATCACAGTTTCTGATTTCAAACTATATTTCAAAGCTATAGTAATCAAAGCAGTAGGGTATTGGTATGGAAACAGACACAAGGGTTGATGGAAGAGAATAGAAATCCTAGGACAAAATCCATGCATATATGGTTAATTGACTTTCCATAAAGGAGCCAAGAATATACAATGGAAAGGTGATATTTTCAATAACTGGTACTGGAAAAGCTACATGTGTGCTTGTGCTTAGTTGCTCAGTCATGTCCTACTCTTTGAGATCCCATGGACTATAGCCTACCAAGCTCCTCTTATGGTGATTCTCTAGGCAAGAATACTGGAGTGGGTTGCCATGCCCAACCCAGGGACTGAACCCAGGCCTCCCGCATTGCAGGTGGATTCTTTACCAGCTAAGCTGCAAAGGAAGTCCAAGAATACTGGAGAAGGTAGCCTGTCCCTTTTCCAGGGGAACTTTTTGACCCAGGAATCAACCGGAGTCTCCAACAATGCAGGCGGATTCTTCACCAGCTAAGCTACCAGGGAAGTCATATGCAAAAGAATAAAACTAGACCCCTATCTTACGCTGTACACAAATATCAACTCAAAAATGGATTAAAGACTTGAATGTAAGACTAGNGTTCCAGTATTCTTGTCTGGAAAAGTCTATAGACAGACAAGCCTGGTGGGCTACTGTGCATGGGGTCGCAAAGAGTTGCACATGACTGAGTGACTGAGCGCACACACTTTTATCTTATGAGGCAACCACTATGTCTTTTTCATTCATGATTCTCAAAATGCCTTGTATGTAGTAAGTGTTCAAGAGTATTTGTTGAGTGAATGACTGAATCATAGCCAACGGAGTTTTTTATGGGGCTTCCCAGGTGGGCTAGTGGTAAAACACCCGCCCGCCAAGGCAGAAGACATGAGAGAAGGAGTTCAAACTCTGGGTCAGGAAGATTCCCTGGAGGAGGGCATAACAACTCANAAGTGTTCAAGAGTATTTGTTGAGTGAATGACTGAATCATAGCCAACGGAGTTTTTTATGGGGCTTCCCAGGTGGGCTAGTGGTAAAACACCCGCCCGCCAAGGCAGAAGACATGAGAGAAGGAGTTCAAACTCTGGGTCAGGAAGATTCCCTGGAGGAGGGCATAACAACTCACTCCAGTATTCTTGCCTGGAGAACCCTCCATGGACACAGGAGCCTGACATTATTATAGAAACACTTAAAGTTAAAATATAGGATATTAGAGATATAATCTTTAGAGTTTTATGCTTAACTTAAAAAAAGACTTTCTTCAGAGAACTTTTAGTTATAGCAAAATTGAGGGTAAGGTACAGAGATTTCTCATATACTCCCTTCTTTTCATGGCTTGATAGCTCATTTCTTTTTAGCACTGAATAATACTTCATTATCTGGATGTACCACAATTTATCTGTCCATTTACTTACTAACGGGCATCTTTGTTCTTTCCTGACAAATATGAATAAAGCTGCTATAAACATCAGTGTGCAGGTTTCTGTGTGAACATAAATTTTCACCTCTTTTGGGTAAATACCAAAGAGCACAAAATAAAATGCTTAGTTTTGTAAGAAACCCAAGTTGTCTTCTAAAGTGTCTGAACTATTCTGTATTTCCCCTAGCAATGAAAGTTCCTGTTGCTTCACATTCTAGCCAACATTTGATGTTGTTAGTGTTATAGATATTGACCATTCTATAAGGTGCATTGCACTGTGGCATCTTACCTTTGTTTTAATTTTTACTTTCCTGATAACACCTGATATGGAGCTGGTCCTTATTTTTTTCTCTTCTCACTTAGAGAAGACAGGAAGGAAGAAGCTAATATCCACTGAGGGTCTGGCTTGTGTCAATTATTCTGATGAGTGCCTTACATATATTATTATATCAATAATGCTCAAATTAACATGCCTTTAGAGTTGGTGCTAAAAGAGATTACATATTTGCTCAAACTCACAAGTAAAAAAAGTAGGAAATCACTATTAAATCTAGCTTCCTTAAATTCCAAGTACTGATGATCTTTTTATTTTTAATGATCTTTTTTTAGTCAGATACATTTGGTTGCTATTAACAGAGATACCCTCATATTTATTGGAGTAAGAAGGGTTTACTGTAAAAATGACTTTGAAATGATTAGAAAGATACACGTTATGAAAGTCTAACATCTAAAGCATGAGCCATTAGAGAGCTGGGCAAATAGTCACTGAGATTAGACTATGATTCCGGAGCCACGTTCATAGTTCACTATTTCACATTAATCCTCTGTTGACACAGCTTAGTCAAATTTACCCCTGTTTCTGTCTTGCCATGCAATGGTTTTCTCTACTTAATCAGCTTCTTCTCCCTGTAACTTTGGCTCCCACGTTGCTTTGGCTTACCATCCATGGCGCTGTAAATTCTTATCTCATGACATCTCCATTTGAACTTTCTCTTCCAATGGACAAACACAATTCGGATTTCTTATTATCAAATTCAAATTCCATAGAGAGAATTTGATAAAAAGGGTTCTTTTGAACTAGGCTATGAAAATTAGGTAATAGACATGATCATAAATTGGCCACTCTGGGATATCTCTTCCTTCAGAGAATCATCAACAGGGTCAGGAGCTGTGGGTGGTGGTGGTATAGGTGAGAACAGGCTGTACATTGTAATTATCCCCAGTCTAAAGATACCAAATAAAGATATCCAGTTCAGACTTGTTTCTGAGCACCAGATCTCATTTTTCTATGACTTATTAGAACTTTACTCCTGCATGTTTCAGAGATCCTTCCATAGCAGTACGTGAAGGCTGAATTCATTATGGTGTGACCACAAAAACCTACTCTACCCTTTGGTCTCTAGAACACCACCAGGCTCCAGGACAGTATTTATTTTTCAGACCCCATTACTTTCTCATGAAAATGTCACTGTTGGTGTTCAAAAGGTTCCAGCACAAATACTCGGAAATTGTTGCTAGATATTTTTAAATTACACAATCAATATAGCAGATAAAATAAGTGGTACTTCTACAATTATATATGTTGATTAAATAGAAATGCCACATTAATTGCTTACATAATTCTAAGGGAAAAAGAATATAAAACTATCTTGAAATAAATTCTGTTCAAGGACTTTTTATTGTTGTTGGAAGCTGCATATCAGCTTGTTAGCTTTCTTGAAAATTAAATTTAAGTGAAGGCACAGTTGTAATGAAAGAGGTAAATGTTCACCACTCAAACTTTTGTGTAAAATTATAGCTGTGAAAACTATTTACATTGAGAATTAGTTATTGACACTTGCGGTTTTTCAGCTAAATGCAATCTTGAAGATTTGCAAGTTAGCCTATAAGAACAAGAACTTGCAAACAAACTGAATATTTAATTTTTGAAAACAACCGTTCTGCAACTGAGGGTAAAAGTTGTGTCCATGTTCCTATTTGGGAAGCGGATTTATTTTTATCTAGTACACTCTGGAATGGATGTGTACCTTGAATAATGCCCAATATGCTCAATGGAGAAGATCCAGCATGCTTATTTTATCCAAGGTCAGTATTTGCTATGTAGAGTTTAGATTTTCATCACTATTTTTTGAAGTTTTTGATAGTGACTATGGCTTGCATGGGACTTTGAGAAAGTTAAAAAATGTAATAGTTTTCTTAAGCATTAGTCCGTGTCGACCTGGGTCACATAAAATCACAATCTAAAAATACTGAAACAGAGAAAAGTTATCACTAAGAATTGAGACTGATTTTGAAACCAGACAAAAATGGCAACATCATTCAGAGTGAGCATTCAGTAGAGATAGTGTGAGGATAAAGTGNAAGTTAAAAAATGTAATAGTTTTCTTAAGCATTAGTCCGTGTCGACCTGGGTCACATAAAATCACAATCTAAAAATACTGAAACAGAGAAAAGTTATCACTAAGAATTGAGACTGATTTTGAAACCAGACAAAAATGGCAACATCATTCAGAGTGAGCATTCAGTAGAGATAATGTGAGGATAAAGTGAGTGAAAGTTACTCAGTCATGTCTGACTCTTTGCGACTCCGTGGACCATAGCCTGCCAGGCTCCTTTGTACATGGAATCCTCCAGGCCAGAATACTGGAATGGGTAGCCATTCCCTTCTCCAGCGAATCTTTCCAACCCAGGGATCAAACCTAGGTCTCCCACATTATAGGTGTATTCTTTACTGTCTGAGCCACCAAGTGTGAGGCTAGGTAGTCATCATATCCTGGGTATGTTTCTTTTCCTTCTTTCTCTTTCTTTGCCACATCAGGTGGCTTGTGGGATCTTAGTTCCCTGACTGGAGATTGAACCCAGGTCCTTATCAGAGGCTACATGGTTTGATGATGTGATCACTCTGACAGTAATAGAATGTATGCTTTTATAAACTTGTGTCTTCCAGAGGTTTCTAAATTAATTACTTCAAAGTATAAATGAATATATTTTCAGAGCTTACAACTCAGTTTTTCCTCCTTATTTCTACTATGTTCTTATGATGCTTCTTTGGTTTTACTCACTATAAACTTTGTAACCCCTGGCTCAGATGGTAAAGCATCTGCCTACAATGAGGGAGACCCGGGTTTGATCCCTGGGTTGGGAAGATCCTCTGGAGAAGGAAATGGCAACCCACTCCAGTACTCTTGCCTGGAAAATCCTATGGATGGAGGAGTGTGGTAGGCTACAGTCCATGGGGTCGAAAGAGTCGGACACGACTGAGTGACTTCACTTTACCATCCAAGAGATCACTGTTTTGAAATCCTCAATTATTCCTCATATGTAGAAATATATCAAGAATAAGTAAATTTTGTTATCTTGGTTGGTAATAATACTTCTGAATTGATTGTAAAGCTTTTTTGAATTTAGGTATCTTATAAATGTCATTTTACAATTTCATAGTATTTTTAAATTAAAGATATCATTTGATAAATATATATTTAATAAAATAAAATTTTACATTTTCATATAAAATATAATATGGTTATACCATCTATTCACAAGATACTGAAGAAGATAAAACTGACGTATAATAGTTATCTTGACTTATAGATGGGAGGAATCTTTGAATGAAATTGTAAATAATAAATAAAATATGATGCAAGCTGTCTTCATAGACATTAATAATTTATTTTGTGTCATGCAACAGAACACGTTTGGGATTGTATTATGCTGCCAGTTAAGTTACAGCATCATTTTAAGATCAAAAAATGGGCAAGGGAGATTTGATAGTTCAAAAATAGACATGATAACCTCATTAAAAGTCAAAAAATAAATACATAATTGTTACAGCTTTTCCAAATAGGAATGAAAAAATCACTGAGACATTATAAAGGCTAAGGTACTATGTTGCATTGGCCAAAGGAGAGCACACAAAAGCTGAGAAACTAACAAATCTTGTAGAGTTCACCTTACTGGCTTCCTGGTGCACAAAAAATTAGTGAGAGGGAAACACTGCTATTTTCCAACAGGACAACAGCCTGTGAGATTAAAGATTTAGTTGCAAACATGAAGACTAGGTTAATCCATTGTCTACAGAGTTATTCTTTGCTTTAAAAATGGGTGAATCTACTGATAGGATTAAACTTGTGGTTTTGTTCATATTTTATCAATGTTGGCTTCAACTTGTTGAAGATATATATATGGTTGGCAACAGTCACAAATGATACTGAAATTTTTAGTGTTGAATAATTATTATGGATTCTATGATTTATTAGGAAACAATGTCCTTGATGAAGCTGTGAAACGAGAATTCTTATTTGAGTATTATTAGTAAAATTATTAATTGTATTCACTGTGACCCTGAGTACACATCTCTTACTGGTCTAGGCTATTCTCACATGTACTCTTTGATCTGCTGTTTCTCAGAAACCCTCCTCTAACAAGCTTTATGATCAGTGGTTACTTCATCGCCCTGATTTGAAATTTCCTTACCTTTGAAATGGGAAAGCTAATTTCTATCTCATGGAATTATGGTGGGGATAAAGTAAGATAGTTATGTGACTTCTATTATAATGCACAAGCCATTTAAAATATTATTATTACTTGTTCTTTTTAGATTAGGCAACAGAATCATAATCATTACTTTACTCTTCCCATTCAAATTAGCGTGTGTATATGCTCAGTTGTAACTGACTCTTGTGGCCCCATGGACTGCAGCCCGTCAAAGCGCCTCTGTCCCTGCAATTTTCCAGGCAATCACATTGGATCCACCTATAATTTCATAATTTAAAACTCTGACATAATCTGAAATTTCATGCTAATTCCATTCATTCTATACTTTAAATTCTAAAAATAAAATTGCTTACAAGATGGATCAAGAATGTATTTGCTCTACCTGTAGATAAACAGGATGGTGAGCAGATGTCTGGCCCACTGAAACTCTCATCTCTGCTTTATTCTAACTCTGTAACAGTTTTGAGGTTAGTGTAAAAATATATTCAATACTGTCCATCTGTTTGGGTAGTTTTGTGTACTGTCACAATAATATCATTTGGGTGACTTTTTCTTTTTGTTCAAATCTAAGTAAATATTCTGCATAGAGATTCTAACATCAAAGCTATAGATTTCTATGCAAGCATACATCTTCTTTCTGCACCTCCCTTATAAATCCATTGATCCCTTTCCAAGTAACCCCTTGGCTACTCACATTTTTTTTACACTATTGCCTACAATATACTTCCTGACACTTTTTCCTCCAATGCTTGCATCAATTCTTTTCTTCTTTCTCTTGTTCTTCCTCTGATGACACTATGGTCTTCTTCACAGGTTCCTCTTCCTTTGCCCACTTTTCAATATGCTGTCAATACCTTCAGACCTTGCCAAGTGCCTGTGAAGTAGTCACTATTTTCATCCTCAAGAATAAGCAGAGATTTGTTCCTTTATTCATTCAATTAATATTTATTGTCTATGTACCTAAGCAACATGCCAAATGATGAAGATATGGTGATGAGCAACAACAAACATGGCTTCTGCTCTCTAATAGAAGTTAAAATCTCTTATGGGGAACACTGGTCAAATAATCACCCCAAAAAGCCAGAGTCTAATTGCATAAAGAAACAAAAGCCATGAAGGCAAAGCTTTTGTTCCAATCACCTATCACCCAGAAACCTGACCTAGATTTGGGGAGGGGGAGCAAGTAACATGGAAGAATTCTGCTGATATCTGAAATAAGAGTGAAATTTACCAGCTGATATGAGGGGCTTGGGGCGGGAGTTGGGGGGGCCCTGCAGGTTGGGGGAAATGGCATGTGTAAATGATAGTATAACTACAGATATACTTATCACTGAGCGACCAGTGATAAGAGTGGTACAAATTGAGACTGCAGAGACAGGCAGAGGTTGAACCACACAAGGATTCATAGAGCTGCCAAGGCTTTGAGTCTTTATTCTAAGCATGGTGAAAAACTCTGGAAGGGTTTCAAGCTGGAGCTCCAGATTGAGGGGAGCCATGTTCTATGGATCAACAAGGCAAGACTCATTTAAAAGAACACATGCTATTGGGTTGGCCAAAAAGTTTGTTTATTCTATAATGAAAAAACTTGAATGAATTTTTTAGCCAACCCAATATTTTGGTATATAAGCTGTCTTCTCCTGGGTTTGCTGAATATCTGACTCTAGATGCAGGTGACGCCAGTGATGTAGGAGTGAGCCATGGGGAAATTGGCCTGTCTCCCTTTGCAAAGTAACTACCCTAGAAGAGTTTGTTACAGGCTTTTAAGCAAATCAGTTTCTTCAGACACAATATTTGACAACAGTCAAGATTGTTGCTGCTGCCTATGGCTCATCACAGTCCCCTAGGAAAATTCCAGGAACTTCTGGCAACAGATCTGCTTGGTGTCCAAATTCCTGGTCATGGGGCTTTTTTTGCCTCATGCTCCTCCCTTCTACTGCAACTCTTGTGTTGCTTTTAATTGATGAAATCTAGGTTCCATGTCTGCTCTCCATCTGAAAAGGAGTCTGGGAAATACAGGAGCTCTATCTTGGGCATGCAGGACTTAGAATGTGGGGAATAGCAAACTGTCAAAATATTGTTCCAAGGTGCTGGACAGTAAAAATAACAGATTCCCACAACAGTTATTATATTAATTACAGTAGCTCATGTATAAGCTGTACCTTTAGAGTAAACAACAGTTATAGTTCAACCGGTAGTTTTTTTGGAGAAATATACATATCATCTATTAAATGGTGGACATTCCCTTTCAAATCATCATGGAAAAAATGAACTATTCAATAAACATACTATTTTAAAATATTCTCAGAAAATATTCTCAGAAAAAAATGCTACTCATCGCTCCAAATATACTCATATTGTTTTATAACAGCAAAAATACTGGGAAGGACTTAATCTATCAATAAAGCACTAATTAAATAATACACACATTTAGGAAGACGTCCAAGAAAACTTTACATATGAAAACGCAAACTACAGAACAATAAATACAATGAATTATAGTATGATGATAGACAAAATCTATCATCTTTCTTTTTTAATATATGGCAATATGTTTATGTGTGGGCTTCCCAGGTGGCGCTAGTGGTAAGGAACCCACCTGCCAATGCAGGAGATGTGAGAGATCTGGGTTTGATCCCTCAGTCAGGAAGATCCCTTGGAGGAGGGCAAGGCCACCCATGCCAGTATTCTTGTCTGGAGAATCTCATGGACAGAGAAGCCTGGTGGGCTGCCATCCACAGGGTTGCAAAGAGTTGGACACGACTGAAGTGAATCAGCATGTTTGCATGCATGCTTATATGTGCAAAAGTTTCACAGGAGATATTTGATGCACAGCATGTTCTGAAACTGGGTGATATCAGGGTACAGATGGGGAAGATCTTACTTTCAAGTTCCTTTCCAATGAGCATATACGATTTTGGTATTTGGAAAAAGAGATTAACACAGTTGGAAAGAAAGAGGAACGTTTAGGACCTAGAAGTTAGATATCAGTTGAATTCAAGTCAAGGGTACAGATAGGAGTGTCCGAAATGGCTTTCCCACTTCTGATGATGATATATTTGGAAAGGCCTGGAAACAGCACTGAAATCCAAAACTGTCATCTCCATCAAAATAAGGGAGTGGGTCTGTGCGTTATGGGAAGATAAAAAGTGGAAGTGAACTGAATATTACGTTCAGAACAAAAGTAAATATCTTTGTTTAAAACAACAACAATCCTGAGCTATTGAATCTCAGCAGTCAGAACCAGACGAGAACAGGACTAACTGCCCAGATAAGACCTTGCCAAGAGTGAAAGTATCAGCAAGAGGAAATGTACGCAGTCTAAAACTCAATTAATTTCATCAAGGGTATCACTGAAAACAAATTATCATGTCTGATAACACAGAACGCTAGCAAGCCAAAGGACAAAGATAACGCTCCAGTTCAAAGGACTGCAGTTTACTTTGTTTTTAGTAAGCTACATTTTCTCTAAACCTAAGAGGAATAATTAAAGGATGTTTCCTGTGCTGTTTCTGGTATTAATTAAAGCTGTCCAATGGAACCAATGGAACAACAGTAATAGAGCCAGCCAGCTTCAAGTACATTGTTTGTTGCAAATCAACACATAATCTGCTTTTGGGAAGTAGCTGAATTCTCACTTATTCATTTTTGTAGTTAAAGCAATGCAAATTGTATCATTTTTCTCAATAACTGCCCTTTATCTTTCCTTTGGTGAAATGAAGACATGAGCAGAATGAAAGTTTGGTATCTGTAGAAGCACAGACAGACATTGCTCTGGAGGTGGCTGAAGCCTTCCTGCAGTAGCCATTGGCTCGTGCACAGTCTGATTAGCATTGTTTGGTCACTCAAATGTGGTTGCTTTTGTTTTTTGATGAATTAAAAAAAAAAAAAAATGGAGAGTTGAGGAAACAGCTCAGGAATGAAGGCTGTGGCTCTGTTCTCACTCCCAGCTGTGACTCATGTCTCTAATGAGGCTTGCAGCAGCCACTTAACTCTCGTGTCTCAGCGTCTTCATCCATAAAATAGAAGTGGCAGCACCACACTCTAAAAGGCTTTTTGAAATTAGCTAATCAGTAGGAAGAAATCTGGGGGGGGAAAAACCAAAACTTCTCTCTCTCTCAATCTCCTCCCTCCCTCCCTATCTATCTCCCTATCAATACCTACCTATTTCTCTATCTCCCTAGCCTACGTAGCTAGCAACCTGTGCCAATAAGGGTTACTAAATGTAAAACAAATTGTTGTCAAGGAGGAGTTTCTCCAGGGGAGAGCTTTATCAATAGGATACTTCTATTTTTACTTCTCTGAGGGTGGTCCTAAAATCGCAGGCAAACACTGGGTCTAGGTAGTCTCTCCAGGTCTTTTCCAGTTCTTTGACTTCATAGTGCCAAATCCTGAAAGACTGTCTGGGTTATATTTACTAAAATATATGTACCATTCTAGTCATTAAAAGACAATGTTCAATTACAGTGTTTGTGTGTTTTACAAATTGGGCAAAGCTGATCTATGAAAAAGTTTTAAATTTCAACGATTATCACTCTTGCCAACCTCAGGAAATGTTTTAAAATCATAACTTATGATCATGAATTTCAGCAGTTGGTTTACTTGCTCTCAATTAAAATTCTAAAGGAGC
This sequence comes from Neotragus moschatus, assembly GCA_006410615.1. Lineage (NCBI taxonomy): Eukaryota > Metazoa > Chordata > Mammalia > Artiodactyla > Bovidae > Neotragus > Neotragus moschatus. Next base: position 987,468 of record SJYA01001561.1, on the reverse strand, counting down.
CCAAACATCTTGAGAAGAAAAGATACAGAAATTGTTTTCAAATACAGACATACACACAAATAAAGCAATTTAATGAACATATGGATTTTTTCAAACGCTGGAGCTTGCTGCCAATTTTGCAGTTAATATTTCTGAAAGTCAGCATATGCTGATCACCATGTGTTTATAAAACATTCTCAACAGTGAAGACAAAAGATTGGGCTTTGGCACATTTACTGACCACATGAGCAATTATATCAGACTCTTACTTCACCCAAAACCAGGAGATTAAAGTAAGGAAGCCTCTGCTGCAGCTCTATATGGTCTATGTTAACACCTTAGGACTCCTGACGTAATTGCTTTCTGCGTGAACAGCTCACCAACATGAACACAAACGAAAATAGTCCTTTAAGTATTCAGTAATTGTAAAAATATTTGGGAAGATAAAAACGTGGGATTTTGTGTGATACTTTCCAATGACAGATGGAAATATGATTTTTCTTTACTTCAGGAAACTAAAACCTCTGGGATTTTTCAAATGTTTATTTTGGACACAGACTATGAAAACATTCAGTATTTACCCTGGTGCCATTTGAAGCTCATGTTTTGTAAGTTTGGGTCATTTAGGCCTGAGATGGGCTCAAGTACAATTTCATTTGAGTAGATGTAGCTTTGACTTGGAGCAAAACATTGTCTGTCAGACTTGCTGCTGTGGGGAAAAACTCAAACCATGAATTTGTAGCTTTAAAAATGTCTTCTTTCAAGCTTGTGTTCCTTTGGGGAAGTCTGAAAGTCAGGAATTTAAGACTTTCCCTAAATAAAGGGATTCCGGTACCTGTGGAAGATGCATTTTTTTTTCTCTCTCTCTTCCTTACAGAGGCACTGGATTTCAGGCTAATCTATCCAACGAGATATCAGGAGAGCCTGGCCCCTCTCACTCTCTGTCTTTTCTCACCAGGATTCGTGTTAAAAAGAAACAGTCTCTGATGGTTATAGAGTAAGATGGCATTTATATAACAGACAGTCTTCCAGCTCGGCTCTCAAGAGCCGCACCTGCGGCTGCTTTTCATGCTGGGGAGGAAGGAGACAGGTGTTTTCCTTCATTCACTTTATCCGCAAAGTCTCACAGAAGCATTCTTGAGTCCATGTGTTCTCCTACTTTATTTCCCCCCATGTTTTTCACCTGGTTAAGGTGATGGGTTTGCAGTCATTACAGCATCTTAAAGTGATTTCACATTCTTGATGCAGGTAAGTGAGGAAATGAGTTTGAGAAGGACAAAGATAAAAACAGGGAAGCCAGGAAAGCAGGCAAAGCAGAGTAAGGTTGGGGAGGAGTCTGAGAAAATCTGCATGGGAGCAGGAGTGAGGAGCTTTATCTGAAGCTTTATACTTTATCTCCAGTAGATAAAATGCTCTACCTTTTGTGCCAGTTGTGGTTCCCTCCACTAAAGGACCAGGACAGCAGACTGTGATTTTTCACAGTAGTTTTAAGATAATTTTTAACCTCTTCTTGATTCAACATCAAAACTTGGTAACATGATTTGTTAACCAAAGAGCCATAGATTCAAAAGAAAACTTGTGCTAAAGCTCAGTATACAAAACAGAAAAAATAGAGCTGTTTTTGGTCCATTGTAGGATGACAGCCTGAGACCCAGCTCAATCTTCCCCAGGCCCTGAAAATCTATCCTCAGTGCATCATATGAAAATCATTGCTGTAGGATATGAAATTAACATACAGAAACAGGTTGCCTTTCTCTACACTAACAATGATATATCAGAAAGAGAAAGTTAAAAGACCATCTTTTTAAAAATCACATCCAAAAAATTAAAACACGGATAAACCTGGAGGTAAAAGACTTATATGCTGAGAACTACAAAACACTGATAAAAAGAAATTCAAGATGATTCAAAGGAAGGGAAAGATATCTTGGACTAGAAGGATTAATATTTTTAAAGTGGCCATACTTCCCAAAGCAATCCATAGATTTAATGTAATCCCTATCAAATTATCCATGACATTTTTTCACAGAAATAGAGCTAAGAATTCTAAAATTCATATGGAGCCGAAAAGACCCAGAATTGCCAAAGCAATCCTGAAGAAAAAAGAACAAAGCTGGAGGCATAACCCTTCCAGACAACTCTACAAAGCTACAGTAATCAAAACAGTGTGGTACAGTGAGAAAAAAAAAATCAGACATATGGATCAGTGGAGCAGAATAAAGAACCTAGAAATAAACCATACACCTACAGTCAATTAATATTTGACAAAGGAGGCAATAATACACATGGAGAAAAGACAATCTCTTCAGCAAGGGATGTTGGGAAAACTGGACAGCCATATGTAAATCAATGATGTTAGAAGATACCTCCATTCCATACACAAAAATAAACTCAAAATGGCTTAAACCCTTAAATATAAGACAGGACACCATAAAACTCCTAGAATAGAACATAAGCAGAACATTCTCTGACATAAATTGTACCAATGTTTTCTGAGATGTTTCTCAATGAAATAGAAATAAAGCAAAAATAAACAAATGGGACTTAATCAGACTTGTAAGCTTTTGCATGGCAAAGGAAACCACAAACAAAATGAAAATATAACCTACAGACTAGCAGAAAATATTGGTAAACAATGCAACTGACAAGGGCTTAGTTTCCAACATATACAAACAGCTCATACAACTTAATAACCAAAAAACAAACACTCAATCAAAATATGGGCAAAAGACCTAAATAGTCATTTCTCCAAAGATGGCCAGTAGGTACATGAGAAGATATTCAACATCACTAATTATCTGAGAAATGCAACTCAAAACTACAATGAGGTATCATCTCATCACTCAGAATGGCCATCATTAAATAGTCTACAAATAACAACTGCTGGAGAGGGTGTTGAGAAAACGGAACCCTCCTGCATTATTGGTGAGAATGTAAATTGGTGCAGCCACTATGGAGAACAGTATGAAGGTTCCTTAACAAACAAAAAATAGAGTTGCCATATGATCCAGCAATCCCATTCCTGGACGTATATCCAAAGAAGACTATAGTTCAAAAAAATATATGTTCTCCAATGTTCATAGCAGCACTATTTACAATAACCAAGAAATGAAAGCATCCTAAATGTAAATAGACAGATGACTGAATAAAGAAGTTGTAAGTACACACACACACACACACACACACACACACACAATGGAATATTACTCAGCCATTAAAAAGAATGAAATAATGCATTTGCAGCAATATGGATGGGCCAAGAGATGATACAGGGAAGCCTGATTTGCAGCAGTCCATGGGGTCACAAAGAGTTGGACATGACTGAGCTACTGAACTGAACTGAACTGAACTGAAGTGAGTCAGACAGAGAAAGAGAAAGATAAATATCATGATGTCACTTATAAGCAGAATCTAAAAAAAATGATACAAACAAATTTATTTATAAAACAAAAATAGACTCACAGACATAGAAAACAAGCATATGGTTACCAAAGGAGAAAGTGGTGAAGGATAAATTAGGCATTTGGAATTAGTGGATACAAACCACCATATATACAATAGATAAACAATAAGATCCTACTGTATAGCACAAGGAACTATATTCAATACCCTATAATAAACCATAAAGGAAAAGAATATGTTTATATATATATAACTCAATCATGTTGCTATATACCAGAAACTAACAGAACACTGTAAAATGACTCACCAGGAAAGCTGTGTAAATCAACTGCACTTCAATTTTTTTAAAAAGGGGAAAAAAAAAGTCATTGCTATAGCCAAACACCTCTGCTTTAGAATTCACACACACCTAGCACACCACATCTTATAAATGGATTCTCTTTTACCCTACTGTGAGTAATACATTGCCAGGCTACAGTATCCCTGTGATCTATACATGAAACAGTCCATGATTTCATCCACTCACACACAAATGCTTACCAAGTGCCCATTACATGCTGGACATGGTCCCAGGAGCAGGGATACAGTGGGAGTCACTCGGGAATCGTCCCCACTCACAGAGAAATGACACTGTAGAGAATGGATAAAGTGGTTGCAAAAACATCAGCANAGTCATGTCCGACTCTTTGCAACCCCATGAATCGCAGTAAGCCAGGCCTCCCTGTCCATCACCAACTCCCAGAGTTCACTCAGACTCATACCCATCTAGCTGTATAGAGTATAATAGTGCAATATCTTTATTTCAAGGCCAGAATGTCTGGAAGCAAGCATAAAAGCAGCAATGATATAATTGGTACTATTGTACTTTTCAAGGTACTGTACTGCAAGATTTAAAATGCTTTCTTTTTTTCTGTATAATTTGTGTGGAAAGTATTATAAACTATTATAGTACTATATAGTCAATTGTGTTGGTTGGGTACCTAGGCTAACTTTGTTGGACTTACAAACACACTCACAGAATGAACTCATTTGTATGTAGGGGACGTACTGTATATATATTTATTTACAATGTTTGTAAACAGATTACATATATTATGATAGAATGTTACTGTTTTTTCATCTGATTAAGGGAAAATCGTTTTCCCTCTAGCTGTGGGCTCGTAGCCATCTCATCATCTTGAAATGATTCTCTTCTCCTGTCTGCTCTGCCTTATAAGGACACTTGAAAGGGAAATTTGGGAAAGGTTCCAGCGGGGCAATAGATGCCTTTTCCAAGGTAGAAGAGAGATACCTGGCCAAAGCATTCATAGGTCACTTTGTCTACATAAAGTGATAAAGTGAGAGAAGGAAAAATGGTTAACTCTTTACTTGCATGAGTTTCTACTCAGCAAACCTGAAGAGGAAAAAGGAAAAACAGGGCCTACTGAACACTCCAACTTTTCATACTTTCAGATACATACTGCAAAAAGGGGATTTATCAATAGGAAAGTGGCTCAGAAAGCATTAGGACTTAGCTGTTATGTGTTGGTTGAATTTAGTAGGCCCCCAACTCTGAGAGGACTTTCTCCCAAGACCACTCACAATGTCACCAGGGACGAAATAGAAACTCTCCTGTCTTTGGGCCTAAAAGATTCCTGGCAGCGGCTCTGTAACTGACTCCTCACTGGGATCCCCTCTGCCTGGGGACTCTCTTTCAGCTCTGTTTTCCAGGGCTACTTCTATGCCTTCTCCCAGTGAGAACTTCTCTCATTTACTTACTGACAATTCTTACAATAGAGTCTCTGCTTTCTCTAAGCTTCACGCCCATTTCCGTGAATCTCTGAAAACCCACACAGACTCAGTGGTGTAGGAAGGAGGTGGAGTGGAGGGCATGTTCAGTCACTCTGTTGTGTCCAACTTCTTGCGAACCCACTGGCAATAGCCCACCAGCCTCCTCTGTGCATGGAATGTTCCAGGCAAGAATACTGGAATGGGTTGCTGGGGGTTCTGACTCAGGAGTGGAGATATAGAGTGGTTAAGAGAGCTTTGAACAGGCTCCTCTCCATTCCTTGATTCTTGCCTGCCTCAATCCTTCCATACTCCTCCATCCTCCCAGGTTGTTCTTTCTTCTATACATTCCTCATCTGCCCAGGAGTTTGTTCTCTGCTCTTTTCTCTGAAAACCAGATGTGAGGCCATTTGCTCTGCTCCCACACGGAAGGGGTGCTCCCACTCTGAAATGACTCAAAATCTATTTGAGAGAGCAGCGTTTTAAAAGAAACCCACAACAGCCCCATGGAATGTTCTTACAAACTACAGAAAGGTTCATACTGATATTATCCAAGAGTCATATACCAAGAGTTATCACCAGCTTTCCTAAGAGTAGGCCAATGAAAAGACAAAATTTTACTGAGCCAGAATGGAACTGGATAGGTGAGGTGATGTTCATAATCAGAAGAAATAAATCAAGGTATCAAAAATTCTTATCCAGATGTCGCCAAATCTAAATCTCAGAGTTAACTCTGAAGAGCTTTAGCAACCAATGTTTTTAGCAGAAAATAATACTATTATGAAATTTTTTAAAAAGTTAAAACGGGGATTTTGGGCTTTTGTTTCTAAGTAGGATGGAAGAGAAAGCAACAGAACACCCCTCCCACTGTAACAGCTAAAAAAGGCAGATAATTTGAAAAAAATTATATATATATACATACATATGCAACTTATTTTAAAACATATGTAACACATAAAAATATGCATTTATATATAAGTATAATTTTAAAGATTATACTTATCTATTAAATACATATAATACTTTTATATAAATATAAGTTGTTCCTTATTATTTGTGAATTTCCTAGAGATTTCTCCTAGCCACTAAACTTATTTTTCATGCTAAATCAAAGCTCACAGTACTTCTGTGGTCATTTGTGACAAACTCATGCACACAGTGGCAAAACATTTGAGTCATGCAATATGCATGTTCCACCTGAGGTTAAATAAGGCAACATTCTGCTTCTTGTTTCAGCTCATACTATAAACAAGCATCCTTTTCATAGTCTGTTTAGTGTCCTAGTCTATTTTTTGTATTTTTGTGGGTTTTGTCAGTGATTTTGCTATTTTAAAATGGGCTCCAAGTGTAGTATTGACGTGCTATCCAGTGTTCCTCAGTGCACAAAGGCTGTGTGTGTGCATTATGGAGAAAACACATGTATGAGATAAGTTTCATTCAGGTTTAAGTTGGCCGTAAGTTCAATGCTAATGAACCAACAAATTGTATTAAATAACCAAATCATCTATTTCCCCTAGGGACAGCAATTCAGTATTTGCTAATTCAATATTAGCGGTGATTTTATAGAACACAACTACTTCAAACAATGAAAATCAATTCTGTGTATATGTCTTACATATATAACTTTATATATCTTTTAATGTAATTTTTATTATATATAATTTTTACCTATATATATATATGTATATACATTTTTAGAACACTGAATGAACTAAACCAGAGTAGCAAGCCCTTCCAAAGCAAAAAAAATATTGCTAGTCAATTTCTTAGCTAGGGATATTTGCAAATTTGGGTGAGAACTGATGATTGGGCAGGGGAGAAGAGAAACCAACAAGGTTTTGGTGATCTTACAGGACAATTATAACAAAGTAGAAATTTCAGGCTCTAAAATATGGTGACCACTTTCTCCCGGAGTTCATTTGCTGAATCCAAATCTGCATAGAAAGCTAGAACGCTTCTAAAAGTCACACTAAAATCCCTCTTTCTCCAGCAATACTTGGAAGACAAAGTAGTACAAAAAGGAAGATTTCATCAATACAAGGCTGGTCTTCTCCTCAAGGAATTTAAAATATTTGCCAGATCATGGACCAGAAGGTTGGGGAACACAGCTCAAAACTGCCAGAGAGCACACTGATTCAGTCTTTAGGGATGGGAAAATGATATGGAGCCTTGCTAAGCTTTCAGTCAAAAGTTGGGAAGGTTTCTCCCTTGAGATATTTGAAACCAGAGGTAGATGGAGTTCAATTAAAGCTAAAAATCTCACTTTCTGGTTGGATCTAGAAAGGGAAAATCCTTTCTAAAGAGAAAAAATATAAATTTCAATCTCTACAGTTAGTTATATACAAAGTCTGGCATAAAATAAAATTTAAAAAAATAGGACATGTGAAGAACCATGAGGACAAAGATCAAGACCAAAAACAGTCAACAGGAACAGATTTACAGATAATTTAAATGTCGGAATCAGAAGACAAAACAAAAAAAGAATTATAATAAATATGTTAAATAAAATATAGGAGAAGATTGGCACAATGGTTGAAAGGATTAATATTATTAATTTTAGTAGGAAATTGAAACCTATATAATCAGATAATTGGAAGGCTTGTGGCAACCCTGTACTGTGTACTGGCACAATTTTTTTATAACATTGTGTTTTAATTAAGGCATCTACAAAATTTTAGACAGAATGCTGTTGCACACTTAACAGACTACTGTATGGTATAAATATACTTTTTATGTACTTGGAAACTAAAACATTTGTGTCACTTGTTTTACTGTGATACTCACTTTATTGTGGTGGTCTGGAACCAAGCCCGTAATATCACTGAGGTAGGCCTGCATCTGAAATTAAAAATTTAGTGGATGAACTTAAGACCACTCAAGACACAGTAGGAAAGTGTCAACAAGACAACACTCAAACTGAAAATCAAAGAGAAAAAGAAAAGAAAATGATGAAACTGAGTGTAAGAGATATATAGAATACAGTAAAACAACCTAATGTACATATAGTTTGAATATCAGAAGTAGAGAAGAAAAAGAACAACGTAGAAGCATTATTTGAAGATATAATAGTCATAATCAACCTATGCATTCATCCAGGCAGATAAATGCAAAGAAAATCACACTTAGGCACATGAAAAACTGCTGAAAACAAAATCTCAAAAGTACCCCTCTAACAGAGATACCTTACTCATTAAAGTAAGAATTAAAAACGACTTCTCAGCCAAACTTATGCATGTAGAGAACAATGGAATGATGTATTTAAAGAGCTGAAGGTCAAAGGCTACTAATATATAATTCAATCTCCAGAGAAAATTTTCTTTCAAAAATGAAAGCAAATTGGAAGCAAAAGCTAGAATTTTTTTATTTCCAATATATCTGCACTACAATATATGAATTTTTTCAGCTTGAAGGATATATGTATAAGTGTATTGTCACTTGAGATTTGTTAACTTTAGTGTATTTAATTTTTTTAATATACAGTGGATGGTTGGATGGCATCACCAATTCAATGGACATGGATTTGGGTAGACTCCGGGGGGTTGGTGATGGACAGGGAGGTCTAGCATGCTGTGGTTCATGGGGTTGCAAAGAGTCAGACATGACTAAGAGACTGAACTGAACTGAACTGAATATATAGTGAATGAAGTTGACCCTCCAAATTAGAAAATTCTCAGCCTCTCTTCCTATTTAGGATTTCAAACCATCTACACTGTGGCTTATTTCCTATGTAATTAGATAAGCAAGCGTCTTCAGTAAATACTTTGAACAGGAATTCTGAACATCAATTAAAACAGTGAAAGAACAAGCAAGGAAATGATGACAAATATATGAAGGGAACTATGGCCTCACTGATGTACTGACTTTTAACCTTCCTTTGCTCAGAATCCTGAAATTGATTCATTCTGGTTATTTTCAGAGGTCGCTGTCCTTCCTGCCTTCCAATATAATCTTTGAAAAAGTACTTGCTTTTTGGATCCTCATCTTCTATACCATAAAATAATATCCAATGGATTCTAAAGCATGTATTGAATTATGTGTGATCCCCTACAATATAGTTACGAATTATATCTTACCTGAGGTATTTCTCTTTTTATTTCCTTTTTTGCCTTCTCAAGTTTCTTGAGGGAAGAGATTGATAAAGATATTTTCTAACTGTAGGCCTTTTCTGCTTCCTTGATATGTAATTATCTCTGAGATATACTCCCCTCCCCCAAGCTTTTTCCTGAATTTCCTTACATTTCTATAGATGGGTCTGTATTGCCAGTTATACACACTTTCATACAAATTATCAAGCTAAGACTGACTCAAGATTCAAAATTCCTCTTTCTTCCATGCCATGGCTATGCTAAAATTCTCTTCACACTTATCATTATTTCATACATGTATCTTATGAACCCAATAATTTTTATCCCCTGGTTCACTGTTGTAACTTTAGATATATATGGTTGTAGATTCACTTGTTACATATTTAGTTACCAAAAAGATATTTCTGAAGATAGTTTTCTCTGAGTTTAGTCAAGTCTTAAAAAATTGTGCAAGCTTTAATTCTCTGTACAAGATTATACACAGCACAGACTCAGATGTGGAAACAGAGAGGATCTTGAAAAAAATAAATTCCCAATTATTTATAGATAATTGAGAATTCAAGGCCAGTATTCAAGGTCGTGTTGCTCTGGATTCTCATAAGCCTTGAAATCAGTATTTTACGCCTACATTGCAGGCAGATTCTTTACCGGCTGAGCCACCAGGGAAGCCCATTTTAAACCAAGTTTACCAAAATCTCCAAGAAGCGTTCAGCCTCAGGTGACATCTCAGATGTAAATCTAATTAGTAATAAATTAGTAGTTTAAAAATATGCAATAATGTATAGTCAATTCATATTTAGTAAACATTTGCCAACAATGTGTAGTAAATTAGTAATCAGTAGTAAATACTTCTGAGTAATGTGTAATGAGTATGGCTCACGGGAGACTGCTAGGTGGCTTGTCCTTCTGACTCTTTCCTAGGGCTCCTGGGACTGAGGCAAGCATCCATAAAGTCACACTGAAAGTTCAATTAACCCCAAATGCTATATTAATTCTTTCCTTTACTGTAGCATTTAAACAGTATAATAAAAAAAAATTCCCACACCCCTGAAGAAAATATATAGTATGAATCAACAAAAGTGAAGTTGCTTAGTCGTGTCTGACTCTTTGTGACCCCGTGGACTGTAGCCTACCAGGCTCCTCCATCCATGGGATTCTCCAGGCAAGAATAGTGGAGTGGGTTGCCATTTTCTTCTCCAGGGGATCTTCCTGAACCAGGGATCGAACCTGGGTCTCCTGTATTACAGGCAGATGCTTTACCCTCTGAGCCACGCTTCACAATGTGAGGTGAATCAACAAAAACATCTATCTATTGTTAGACATGAGAGTTTCTCTTTCAGCTTTTCCTNCATTTTCTTCTCCAGGGGATCTTCCTGAACCAGGGATCGAACCTGGGTCTCCTGTATTACAGGCAGATGCTTTACCCTCTGAGCCACGCTTCACAATGTGAGGTGAATCAACAAAAACATCTATCTATTGTTAGACATGAGAGTTTCTCTTTCAGCTTTTCCTCAGTTTCAGTTTGGTTCAGTTGCTTAGTTGTGTCCCATGAATCACAGCATGCCAGGCCTCCCTGTCCATCACCAACTCCCAGAGTTCACTCAGACTCAGGTCCATCGAGTCCATGATGCCATCCAGCCATCTCATNCCCCCAAAATAAAGTCTGACACTGCTTCCACTGTTTCCCCATCTATTTCCCATGAAGTGATGGCACCGAATGCCATGATCTTCATTTTCTGAATGTTGAGCTTTAAGTTTAACCACATCCTTATGTCAGTCTTAGTCTCATCTTTGGCCCACTAGGTTGCCGTCTTTTCAAATTTTGACTTTGGAGAGCTATAAGATGGAGAAGCAGTTACTCCCCTGGTTAACTCTCCTCTGGCACATTTATGTTACCAAGAGGAAGGAATTCATTGTCTACTAGTTATATCATCTCATTTCCCTTCTAATATCTTTTCAGATTTCCTTTCTTGAGCAGAGTCATTTCCCATATCCATGAGGTCTTTTGAGGGAAACCGTCAGCCTGTGTGCCCTAACCATTTGATGTTACTTCTCTGAAATACAGCCTTTTAAGAAAAAGAGAGTCCCTTGGACTGCAAGGAGACCCACTCAGTCCATTCTAAAGGAGATCAGCCCTGGGTGTTCTTCAGAAGGAATGATGCTAAAGCTGAAACTCCAGTACTTTGGCCACCTCATGTGAAGAGGTGACTCATTAGAAAAGACTCTGATGCTGGGAGGGATTGGGGGAAGGAGGAAAACGGGACAACAGGGGATGAGATGGCTGGATGGCATCACAGAATCGATGGACATGAGTCTGAGTGAACTCTGGGAGTTGGTGATGGACAGGGAGGCCTGGCGTGCTGCCATTCATGGGGTCGCAAAGAGTCGGACACGACTGAGTGACTGAACTGAACTGAAAGAAAAAAAGGCACTTCTTAAAAGTAGAACTGAATCTAAATGAGGCAATATACTCATTTTTTAAAACTGGAAATAAGATTTTGGAATCAAACCAGCCTGAGTTCAAATTCTGACTCTGTCACTAAATACTGGAGAGAATTGAAGGAAGCTTGGCATTACTTTTTGAACTTCTGTAAAGAGGAATAATAAAATAAATATCATATGTTAATACATATATAGCGGATCTAGAAAAATAGTACAAATGAACCTATTTGCAGGACAGGAATACAAGCAGACATAGAGAATGGAAATGCAGACACAGTGGGGAAAAGGGGAGGGTAGGACGAATTGGGAGAACACCATTGACACAGATACACTGCCATGTATAAAAGAGAGAGCTAGTGGGAAGCTGCTGTATAGCACAGGAGCTCAGCTTGGTGGTGACCTAGAGGGGTAGAAGAGGTGGGGAAGGGAGGTTCAAGAGAAGAGAATATATGTAAACTTATATAGCTGATTCACTTTGTTGTACAGCGGAAACTAACACAACGTTGTAAAGCAATTATACTCCAATTAAAATAATAATAATAATAAATAAAATAAAACCTACTTTGCAATTCTATTGTAAGAATCAGAGGTAATTTCATAAGATGCTAGAATAATGCCTGGACAACACAGGTGCTCAGTCAATGGTAACTTGTTATTCTTGGAGCAGCTTCTCTAACAGAAGGAGGAGAATATCCTGGTATAAGACAGACAACTATATTGGCTTCTGTGGAAACAAAGGGTCACTTAACAAAGTGGATACCTAGCTTTGTATCATAAGCATTCAATAAATCCTATTGAACGAATGGTAAATGACATTGTTTCCCATTTATACAAGAAGATGTTTAGCTTTTTTTCCTTCTAAACAGTTCATGAAAGTCATTGTTCTCAAGCTTTCATTGTACTCTGATATTTTCAGCTATAAAGTGCTGTGTGCAGCAAGCAATACAGTTTTATCTGCAGACTACCAAATTGAAAACTATTAACTAGAATGTGAAGGCTTTGCTTATACCATGATAAATGCTGCTCATAACATGACTTTAGTGACTGAAAGATCTGGAAGCATCTTCTGAATCAACTAAGACTAAATTGATTCAATATGATTTTTCTATTGAGCATATGGGTGGCATTCAAAATCTTCGATAATCCAGGGAAGCCCTCTAAGGACAGGCCAGGGTGGTGTTGTCTAAATACCTTTTTACACAATGCCTACAGAAAGTGAGCTCAATGAATATTTGTTGAACTTACAAAGGATGGGGAAGTAGAAATTAGTGAAGTGTGTAGCATGTATAGCAACTTCATCTTCTAATTAGGGATTTAATTAATAAGAATATTATATTGCTAAACCATAATAGAAATCATAGGCATCATTAAAGTTTAGATGCCTTAACATTACTGTTTATATAGCAGACTTTCTTTACAAAATGGACTTTTTCTAGCTATGCAGCCTTTGTTATTTTTGTTGTTCAGTTGCTCGGTCATGTCCAACTCTTTGTGATCTAGTGGATGCAGCAGCCAGGCTTCTCCGTCCTTCACCATCTCCTGGAGCCTGCTCAAACTCATGTCCATTGAGTCGGTGATGCCATCCAAGCATCTTATCCTCTGTCATCCCTTTCTCCCCCTGCCTTCAATTTTTCTCAGCATGAGGATCTTTTCTAATGAGATGGCCCTTCGCATCAGGTGGCCAAAGTATTGGAGCTTCAACTTCAGCCTCACTCTTTCCCATGAATATTCAGGACTGATTTACTTTAGGATTGACTGGTTTGATCTCCTTGCAGTCCAAGGAACTCTCAAGGGTCTTCCCCAAAACCCAAGTACAAAAGCATCAATCCTTTGGCGCTCAGCCTTTTTATGGTCCAACTCTCACATCCATACATGAGTACTGAAAAAACCATAGCTTTGACTAGACAGACCTTTGTCGGTAAAGTAATGTCTGCTTTTTAATATGCTGTCTAGGTTCATCATAGCTTTTCTTCCAAGGAGCTCAAGTGTCTTAATTTCATGGCTGCAGTCACCATCTGCAGTGATTTTGGAGCCTACAAAAATAAAAATCTCTCACTGTTTCCACTGTTTCCCTGTCTATTTGCCATGAAGTGATGGGACAAGATGCCATGATCTTAGTTTTTGAATATTGAGTTTTAAGCCAGTTTTTTCACTCTCCTCTTTCACTTCCATAAAGAGACTCTTTAGTTCCTCTTCACTATCTGCTATAGGGGTGGTGTCATCTGCATGTCTGTGGTCACTGATATTTCTCTCAGCAATCGATTCCAGCTACTGCTTCATCCAGCCTAGCATTTTGCTTGATGTACTCTGCATATGCATGTCATCTGCCTGCAATGCAGGAGACCCGGGTTTGATTCCTGGGTCAGGAAGATCCCCTGGAGAAGCAAACGGCAACTCACTCCAGTATTCTTGCCTGGAGAATCCCGTGGACAGAGGAGCCTGACAGGCTACAGTCTACAGCATCTCAAGAGTCGTACAGGACTTAGCAACTAAACCACTACCACCACTTTGCATATAAGTTAAATAAGCAGAGTGACAATATACAGTCTTGTCGTAGTCCTTTCCCAATTTGAAACCAGACCATTGTTCCATGTCTGGTTTTAACTGTTGCTTCTTGACCTGCAAACAGGTTTCTTATGAGGCAGGTAAGGTGATCTGGTGTTCCCATCACTTTGAGAAATTTACACAGTTTGTTGTAATCCACACAGTCAAAGACTTTGGTGTAGTCAATGAAGCAGAAGTAGATGCCTTTCTGGAACTCTCTTGCTTTGTCTATGATCCAATGGATGTTGGCAATTTGATCTCTGGTTCCTATGCCTTTTCTAAGTACAGCTCAAACATCTGGAATTTTTTAGTTCACATACTGTTGAAGCCTCACCTGGAGAACTTTGAGCATTACTTTGCTACATGTGAAATGAGTGCAATTGTGTAGTACTTTGAACATTCTTTGGCATTGCCTTTCTTTGGAATTGGAATGAAAACTGGCCTTTTCCAGTCCTGTGGCCACTGCTGAGTTTTACAGATTTGCTGGCATATTGAGTGCAGCACTTTCACACCATCATCTTTTTAGGATTTGAAATAGCTCAACTAGAATTCCATCACCTCCATTAGCTTTGTTTGTAGTGATGCTTCCTAAGGCCCACTTGACTTCACATTCCAAGGTGTCTGGCCCTAAGTGAGTGATCACGCTATCGTGGTTACCCGGGTCATTAAGATCTTTTTTGAAATAATTCTTCTATGTATTCTTGCCACCTCTTCTTAATATCTTCTGCTTCTGTTAGGTCCATACCATTTCTGTCCTTTATTGTGCCCATTTTGTGCAAAATGTTCCCTTGGTATCTCTAATTTTCTTGAAGTGACCTTTAGTCTTTCCCATTCTATTGTTTTGCTCTATTTCTTTGCATTAATCAGTTAAGAAGGCTTTCTTATGTCTTCTTGCTATTCTTTGGAATTCTGCACTAAGATGGGTATATCTTTCCTTTTCTCCTTTGCCTTTCACTTCTCTTCTCTTCTTAGCTATTTACAAGGTCTCCTCAGACAACCATTTTGCCTTTTTGAATTTCTTTTTTTAGCCTACTGAGTAACATTATTTCTCACGTAAGAACAGTGATTTCTAAAGATAAAAGTACAAGAAGTGGGTTTCCCAAACTTGCAGCCATTCCCCAAATATGGCAATGTTAATTTCAAAATATGAGCACTTAAAAAAATTATATGTTGACTCCACAAGTGGCTTTTACACACCAGATTTAGATTTTAGTGCATCAGCTAATGACTCAGTATTTCAAGTCGTTATTTTTATAGCTGCCTTCCAGACAGCAATTTAATTTTGGCATCATCACTTTATTTATCCCCAAAGCAGTTTGTATTATTAAATATTGGATACATATATTTTATAATGTTTCCATTACAGTTCTATAAAAATGTTGCTACTAGCAATAAGAAACATAGTTCTGATACACTTCTTAATATTAAAACAAAGAAAATAAATATTAAGTAATCCAAACCAGAAACTATTCTTCTCCAATTAGAAGTTATTTAATTCAAGTTGGTCAAAAATCAGAAATATGAAATGTTGCAGATACACCGTTGAAGATAAGTGGCCAAGTATAATTGTGAATTTGTAATATTTTATAGATTCTTCCTTATACATATATATTATATATAAATATATACAAATATATGTATGTATATGTTTTAGATACATATACATATCTTCCCTGGTGGCTCAGAGGTTAAAGCGTCTGCCTCCAATGCAGGAGACCCAGGATCTATCCCTGGGTTGGGAAGATCCCCTGGAGAAGGAAATGGCAACCCACTTCAGTATTCTTGCCTGGAGAATCCCATGGATGGAGAAGCCTGGTAGGCTACAGTCCACGGGGTCACAAACAGTTGGACACGACTGAACGGCTTTACTTACTTACTTACTTACTTAGATACAGATATAAAATCATCTGTAATTAAACAAGGAGGTTGCAGTTGTTATAGCAAAGAGAAAAAAAAACTGACTTTAGAAACTTAGTTATTTGTCTACTTTTCTGTAAGCATTTTTTTTGGTAATCCTTACTTAAAATATCACCATATTCCATTTAGAAGATACCTCTATTCTCTTTCTTCCACTCAGGTGGAAACACAGAGAGGGCTCTAAAGTTTCAAAGAGATTATGATGATTTTTTTTTTTTAATGCAAAAGTCAAGTCTCAACCCCTGAAGATCACCTTGCTGAAACTAATGGCAAAGTGAAGACAATTTAAGAGAAGAGAAGGCTGCAAACTGACAGATGTTGAAAAGAAATAACTTGCATTCATACCCAACCCATTACTTCATCCCTATGTCAAAAGCCATGCTGACAATCTCCCTTAGCAGGAGTTGTTTTTCTGCCAACCCTGGGTTCCTGCCCATCTCTGTGATGCTGAGGTATGCCCAAGCACCTCACTGGATAAGTTGCTGCTTCTCACACTGCCCCATAAGGTGTAGTCCAGGTCTTCTTGTGTTTTCTCAACATCTGCTTAGATTGGGAGATTCTTCCCCCAATATGATGTTTTATTTTCCCATTTCTCTTTCCTATCTAAATCTTTCATATTTGCTAAATGTACTCTGACACACTTTGTGTGAATTTCTGTTTGGAACCAGACCCATCAAATGTAACCTTCTGTTCTTGGGAAAATCATGAGATGGCTGTTTTAGTGGATTTTTTTTTAATTGAATTAGGACATATATACCACATCTGTTTCATAGTTACTATAATAAATAATGTTTCACTTCTCAAGACTGAGTTATAAAAATAATTGATTTTGACATTAGCCCATCTATTTAATATGGTCTATAAAATGTTCAAAAAATTCTGAATAATGTGATGGCCTAACAAAGGAGCCAATCTGCTAGCTGGATGAGGATGTTGGAGCTCTGTCTAAGGGACGCTCCAGAAACACAGTTACAAAGACTGGAGGACAATGTCAGCTGTCTAGTCCCAGTGTTTGTTTATCCATCCAGCATAGCTTAGGGTAAAAGTCCTGTATTTGTTTCTATGGTTATAAACGGTCCCACCCTTCTGAACATTTACGTTGAATCAGTCAGCCAGCCAGTTGTACAAAAAAAAGGATCTGGGAGTAATTAAAATGAGAGTTATAATTTTTTTTTTTTTTTGCCATTGTACCATTTCTTTGTCAGATTTTAACAAAACCAACATGTCTGAGATAAGACTAAGATATCTGAAAATGCTAAGACTGTATCAGCCAACATAAGAACAATATAATAACTAATTCTGGCTATTAAACGTGTGCATGGATCCGTATCTCTCCCAGGAATGCAAACAAATACACACAAGCCGGGTCTCCTGAGGGCTGACACAGTAGGGCATAAATTGTGTGTGTTAGGAGTCCTGGAGGCTCCTGGGAAAGAACTCTTTCTAAAAGGAGGAAGGGTCAACATCATGAGTTTGTTCCAGTAGCAATACTTAAGCAGCCAGAAGAGCTGGGAACAATAAAAACAGCAAAGCATTTGTTACTCAGATTTGTCTTCAGGTATCCTCTTCAAGAACTGGTTGTGAGGAAGCTGCCAGTGAAGGTGGAAGCAAGCATCTGTGGCATCNGACTAAGATATCTGAAAATGCTAAGACTGTATCAGCCAACATAAGAACAATATAATAACTAATTCTGGCTATTAAACGTGTGCATGGATCCGTATCTCTCCCAGGAATGCAAACAAATACACACAAGCCGGGTCTCCTGAGGGCTGACACAGTAGGGCATAAATTGTGTGTGTTAGGAGTCCTGGAGGCTCCTGGGAAAGAACTCTTTCTAAAAGGAGGAAGGGTCAACATCATGAGTTTGTTCCAGTAGCAATACTTAAGCAGCCAGAAGAGCTGGGAACAATAAAAACAGCAAAGCATTTGTTACTCAGATTTGTCTTCAGGTATCCTCTTCAAGAACTGGTTGTGAGGAAGCTGCCAGTGAAGGTGGAAGCAAGCATCTGTGGCATCAGGGAAGTGGGAGATTCTTGAATGGCACACAGTGACATGAAAGCTTTGGTGGCAGTAGCAGCACAACCTGGTGGAGGTGGCACCACCAGCATCAGAAGGCCCAGGGACCCCTTTGGTAGGAAGAGAAGGGCAGAGGGCCCTTACCAGGTACCTCAGTATGGCCTCCCCACCATTGCTGTGGCAGAATAATTTATTGAATTTCATTTCTACTGGGTGCTGGGAAACTGAAGGGATGGCTGTAGTTCTGAGAAAATTAGGAGCTTGAGCCCCACTCAGTCTTCCTAGGATGGCTGAACCTGGAGCCAAGGCTTGCCTGAGGATCCAGCAGATGCTGTTTTATGGAACCTCGCAGGCGTGGGCAATGAGCATATCACCAGGCCCTTCCCAAATACTGGGGGCCACATACACATCCTGGCTTTGCCTGGACCCACAAGGCCCCCCAGCAACGACAGATTATGCATTGCAGTCTGACAGGATGGGCGCTATGAACATCTTTAATTCCACGTGGAAAAAATTTATCAAATGTTTCTCGTGTTACAGTATTGTGGTAGAATCACATTCATACCTGTATTAGGAGGAGAAAAGAAATGTTTTCTATGATTGCTAAGACTCTGTTTTCATTCCCAGGTTAAAGGGAAAGATTGCAAAACCAAATGCTAAGAAATTGCTGGATTTACTAGGGTAACTACCTTCAGCCAATGTCAAACACCTACAACTTGCATGTGTGTAGAGTGTTAGAAAATAACTGTTTCAAGGAAAAGAATAAAAAATGTGGTGTTGCTCTGACTCACTTATAGGCTCCAATTTCTAAATAAAAACCTCTTTTATTTATCTGGAAAATCATTGATAAAATGACAGCAGTAAGCCGAGACTTCAGTTTCATTTCATCCATTGAGGAGGTTAGCCCTCTGTTTAGCTCATGCTGACAATATGCCCATCTTCATTCATGTCAACTGTATCTGCTTTATGACAGTCCATCAAGGGACATCATGTACCTCATCATGTGAGGAAGGCCCGTACACAGTCGCCTTGCAGTCACCACTATTCTGGTCTGATGTGATGAGAGTGAGTATGGAAGTCAGATATTTACTAAAGCTGGGCTAGTCTTGGAATGTCTGTCCTGAAAGATGTGAGAGTCAAGGGTGAAGGCAAGGAATCAACGTGATATTTTATGCAGATCACACTTAGTTACCACGAGCATCAAGCAGTTTTAGTGAATAGTCTTGAGGGCCAAGCCTAGAACCATAGTGGGATGATCCATGAGGCATAAAAAGAACATATTAGAGTTTCTGTTTGTCTGTTTATCTTATTTATATAATTCTCAATCATTTTAAATGTCTGGATTCACACTGGTGCCCACACTCTGTATCAAACAGTTATGTGCCATAAGAAGTTCAGTTCCGTTCCGTTGCTCAGTCCTGTCCGACTCTTTGTGACCCCATGAACCGCAGGACATCAGGCCTCCCTGTCCATCGCCAACTCCCAGAGTCCACCAAAACCCATGTCCATTGAGTCAGTGAAGCCATCCAATCATCTCCTCCTCTGTCTTCCCCTTCTCCTCCTGCCCTCAATCTTTCCTAGCATNTTCCACAGTTTATTGTGATCTACACAGTCAAAAGCTTTGGCATAGTCAATAAAGCAGAAATAGATGTTTTTCTGGAATTCTCTTGCTTTTTCCATGATCCAGCAGATGTTGGCCATAAGAAGATAAGGCAGCTATTCTAAAACACCACGAGATTCCTGGCATAGTTCTTTCTTATAAATTTGATTTTAGCATATTGAAATTTATTACTGTGCCCAGTTCAGTGAATCTATAGATATCTTGTCTAATTCACATAATAGACACAAAGGTTTAAAATATTCTTAAATTTTCATGTTTAAATAATCTCAATAATGCAAATATGTATAAACAATAAAAGACCGGCAGAACTGATGTGTCATTACCCCTCTGTTATAAAATGAAAACAAGAAACTTAAATATATTTTTTATATAAGGCACCCCACTCCAGTGCTCTTGCCTAGAAAATCCCATGAATGGAGGAGCCTGGTGGGCTGCAGTCCATGGAGTCGCGAAGAGTCGGACATGACTGAGGGACTTCACTTTGACGCACTGAAGAAGGAAATGGCACCCCACTCCAGTGTTCTTGCCTGGAGAATCCCAGGGACAGAGGAGCCTGCTGGGCTGCCGTCTATGCGGTCGCACAGAGTCGGACATGACTGAAGCGACTTAGCAGCAGTAGCATATTATATATATATGGGTATATATATATAGAGAGAGAAGTTCTTTGGAATTATTAAAGGCAGTATTTGAAATTACAACTTAATAGTCACTCTTGTTAAAACTGAGCTTTTACTAAAAATTTAAAATGACTTGGAGCATTAAAAAATAATGTTCAGAGGCATCACTGTCAGCAATTTAAAATCTAGAATATTATAATAACGTAAATTATAGTGAGAGAAAATATTTTGCCCTATTACTTTTAGAAGTAATTACAATTCCTTTCTTCTTTCTAGTATAATATACATATCAGGGCACAAGTGAGAAAGTGTTACTAACATGGGTGGATCAATAAAGTCTGGAGACTACTGGTGTCATCCCAGGTCAGGAATATATGCAGAAATATTTCACAGGGGGCCCTGCAGTCTTCCCTTGCAACCGTATTTAAATGTTTTCCCAAAATTAGGCATGAAGCATTTAATCAAAGAAAGGATTCTGAGACTAAGAACAAAATTTTACAACCACTGTGCTAGACAATCTTACACTTTAATCTATCATGGATAGGGGGAAAAAACCCACTGATTTTAGAAATATTCCCTTATTGTTCATTTACAGCTTTACATCAACATAATTGTCAAGATTCTACCAATTCGTCCATAGAAGCTCAAGAAGGACAGGATCAGAAGATCCACAGGGAGCATTGGTTTACTGTCCACCAGTGACCGCTGGTCTTGATAACAAGTTCACGTACTGAGATAAAACGTATATTTTACTGAACCATTTTGAAACCAACTTGCTAAGTTAGCTCTCAGCCAGATATACTTGGAAAGCCAAGATAAAAATTAGTTGTACCCTTAGTAGTTCAGTCTTATTCTTTAAGATGATGAAACTACCAGTCATTTAGAAACAAAATCTGAATTATTTCCACTCTTCTGTACGCTTTAAAATTTTCATTAGACGATGTTGAAAAATGGGCCTTTTCTCTGGCTTAACTGTGGAAACATAATTTAATGTTTAATGTGTATAAATTCATACCAGAGAAGAGTATACACTAGAAAGTGTGATAGCCATCCTCTATGTTAATTAAAATAAACTGTGAAATTATGATGAAACACGTTAATACATTTTAACCAGACTTAGGTAGAAATACAGGATTTGAGAAATGGTACTCATCCTACCCCTCATTTTATAAAGGAGGGGGCAGAATCCCAGAGGGATCGAGTGACTCCTGGGCAGGCTTGTGCCCAGGGCCCAGTGCAGGCTTGTGCTCAGGGCCCAGTGCAGTGCTCTTTCCACTACATTGTGCTGCTTTGGTACTGATTTGGGGATGAAGATATCTAACAGTCAACCAACTGATCAATCAATATGGCATTAAAAATAAGATTAAATCAAACAGTAATGTTTTTATCTGACATAGCCTTTATTTCCTATTTCTTCCTGATAATGGACAGTAATTTCATGAGCCAGTAATCAAGATGGTATTTTACCTCTTTTGAAACTGTGATACTTCATAAAGTCTTGACTGTGGGAAACCCAGATTCTCCCATTTGCTATGCATGCCCATTTGCTACACTTTTGCTTTTATTTGGCTTCTCAGGTGGCGCTGTTGGTAAAGAACCCGTCTGCCAGTGCAGGAGATATAAAAGGCACGGGTTCAATCCCTGGGTAGAGAAGATCCCCTGGAGAAGGGCATGGCAACCCACTCCGCACTCTTATTTGACTGGTTTTATGCCTTCTCTCTGAGTCAAGGTTGTACTCACTTGATTCCCATTAATTAAATATTAATACCTTAATGGTGCCAAAAGCTGGGGTTCACAGGAGGGCTGGAGCCCAGCCCCACCTTCGAGCATCTCCGTCGGGTATATGGGGAAGGGATGTTTACCTCCTTCTCTCACATTCTTGCTCCCACAGTGCTGAGGGTCTCCAACTGCAGAAAAAGGAATCCTCCCAGGTTGCACCTGAGACATGTGGGCGCTCAGGTCAGGCCAACAGTTTGGCATCTTTCAAAGCGATATTCTTCAAATATTTTCTCTACATTACCTAGAGGAGCAGCTAGGTACAAGAAAGGTGAAGAAAAGAAAGGTGTGCCTTCCCATCCAGTGTTGTTTCTGTCATCTCAGGGACATCAGCAGACTTTCTACATTAAGAAGGATGGAGCAGGGTGGGTGAGGAGCCACAGCTAACATCTGCATTTTGTCAGGCCTTTAATTCAATGAACATAGTTCTCTCTGAGGGGGTGTCATGTCTGAATCTGTGATAGAAAAAACCGTAAATGGTTTCTATTCTATCTTCTCTAGCACGTTAAAACTACTGTGTCCTCAGAGGGCCCATGACTCCCTTACCCACCCCTCATTCCCCATGCTCCCCTCCCAATTCCTAGCTGAGCTGTTCTTCTTTCTGCTGGCCCCAACCCCTTCAATGGCACAAGGCAGATGCCTCACAAAGAGAAAACTAATAAAGTACAAAAGGTTATTCCGAAAAGGAAACTCCATAAACATCTATAGGGCAATAGGGCTATGAGCAATAGGCTTCATGAGCATACAATAACATGACTTTGTGTCTTTCATGAAGCTCACTGAGGGCTTTATGTACTAATCAGTGTTATGAGCCTACTTTACAGATGGAGACCTTGACCCACAGAAAGACACACACGTCCAAGGCCACACGCTGAGTCATCAGAAGCAGAACAGCACGCAGAGCAGTGAGCAAGCAGCCTATAAAGCTACACTGACACCAAGTGTGTTTTGAGAAGAGGAGAGTAAAGCTTGTGAATGAAAACAAAGCTATTACAATTAGCAGCAGCAGCTATTTTTCTCATTCTAGGCAAAGGTCTAAGAGAAAAGAGAGAAGAGAAAGAAAAGAAAGCAATGCTGTGATTTACAGTATATGATGGGAGAGAAAGATATTTAGTTCAGCATTTAAGGGGCTTTCCTGGTGGGTCAGATGGTAAAGAACCTGCCTGCAATGCGGTTTGATCCGTGGGTTGGGAAGGTCCCTTGGAGAAGAGCACGGCAACCCACTCTAGTATTCTTGCCTGGAGAAATCCCATGGTCAGAAAAGCCTGGTGGGCTATAGTCCTTAGGGTCACAAAGAGTCAGACACAACTGAATGACTAATACTTTCACTTTAGCTTTGAAACATTTTTAGTCTATAACTTTGTAAATCATTCCATGAAACAAAGTAAAAATTATATAGTTTAACATCAGGTTCCCTTTTCTCCCCCCATTTTAAAATCTATTCAACCTCACTGCCTCCACCAAACCCATCACACACCAGTACAGCACTGTGCTTTGCCTGTGTTGATAGCTCACATCTCTTCATAGTGCCTGGCATGTTACAGTCACTCAAAGACCTACTGAATGGATAGAAGGATAGATATTAATACCTATTAATCAAGATTAATTAATTACTATTAATACCGTTTTAGCCATGAATGATGTCAGCAAAGAACCATTAATTTGGACAGAGTAACAAATAAGTTCATGGCAGAGCTGAAATTTTTAATGTTCCCTCCATCTCAAGCTAAAGAGCTGGCTTATCAAGGTATTTCAACCACAGTAGTAATCTTAGAACAGATCCAGCAAATACAGTGTTCTCTACGTTGTCACAGTTCCAGCAGTGTTCAGTCATCTTAGAGTCTTTCTACTCTCCCATACCGTCTAGGTTCACCTTCAGTCCCTCAACTCATAAAACAATGGTGTCTGTCACTAGTTTAGCAATGATATAGCATTTTGTTGTGATATCACTCATGCTATTATTTCATTTAGTGTTTCTTCTAACCTCAGTTTTAAATTCTCTGAGGGCAGAGGTCTTGTGCTATTTACATCTTTGTATTATCCTCAACATCTTATGCTGTGTTGTTCACATAGTAGCAGATATCATTTTTAGCATACTGATTACAATGAAAGAACATTTTTGGTGCCACTCTGTGACCGAACATCAGGAAACACTGGGGAGGTTTCCTTAATGCTCTCAGCCATCATCTTATCACTATAAGGAGCTATGAAAAATAATCAATAACCCAGATCCGGCTCATGAGACAGGTCCAAAAAATAGAGGTCTGATTTATCAAGATACAGTAGCTTTTATCTTTTGTTCCTTCTTCTTCCTCAATAAATAATGACATGCATTTGGGTTAAAATGATATAATTCAAATATTGAATACTCTTTTGCCTTGCTAGGAATGAGAGATGTTGAGACCTTTAGGACCACATTATATCCAAGTGGGAACTTTTTTTTTTTACGGTTCATATACATTCCTTTGGTATAATCAGAAACCACATTTGTGACTATTTTCCACATCTATGACATGATTGGCAGTTTCCACTTTCCTCAAAAGGAAAGGAAAGCATTGTTTATACCCAAGGATGGGCTGCATAGCACCAGAGTTCCAATGGCTTAAGCACAAATTGTGATTTACAAAAGTGTCCAGTGACTGTTCTAATCCAGGGAAGTTGGTAGGCCATGTTTGTTAAGTGTGTGGGTCTTTCGTGCACAGGTACTGACAGCTGGTAATAAAATACAGAAATTTTCACCACATCAGTAGCCCCAGTCCTTCCTGGCTTGGAGCCATCCCAAGATTTGTACCCTCTGCTACTGTGTTTATGATACACAACACAGCACAGGCTGCTGAACGTGCCCATCCTGCAGTGCCAGGGGTGCTCAACCATTCCTTCCACATCTTTATTCAGGAGAAGTGATTTTCCAAATTCTTGGATGCTGGAAATGACCCAAACATAGCTCACTAAACTAATTTCGCTCAGAATTTTTAAGTGCATGTGCATTTGAGCATAAACACTGTCCATATGTTTCTGATTCATTTACACTGAACTCATCAAAGAGCTGTGTTGTAAGAGTTGTTTGATGTCCAAGAATACTTGAGGGTTTTTTTTTTTAATGGAATTTTATACTTTCTTTCACCATTTTCCTTAGGAAGCCAAACAATGTTGAGAGTAAACAAACTTGAACCTCCAAAGATCTGGGGTTTACCCTTACAGTTAAAATTCAGGAGGATGGAGCTTGGCAGTTTGGCAAGGAGAGCATCCTTTGGATGCATCGTGGCACTATTTCCCAAAGGATAGGAAGACCTAAGGCTAGCCAAGGAAATCCTTTCAGGAGACCTTCTTTCATTCAGTGGTTTATTCACTCAATTCCAAAAATGCCCTCCCAAATACAACTCTTAGAAACTACTCACAGTCTCTCTCTTGCCAGTTTGAGGAAAAGGCTTCAGAATGTTGGTGCTGCAATTGCCCTTCATTTTTTGGAAGGGAACCAAAGGAGGTTTTTTAGGAAACCAGTATTTGTTCACCTGAATGCATCATGTCTTACATTTATATGCTAAAGAGGCAAGACAAGCATCTCTGGCTACAGCTGAGAACTAATTAAAGTCGCTCTTTTACAACATTATGTGGATCATTCCATTCTTCTTTGATTAAGAACAAAAGAGAAGGAGAGTCATTTATTGCCATGAGTCACTTGAGGTACAATGGAAGGAATTCCAAGACACTGCTGAGACAAAACAAAACTGACATTATGAAAGCCATGTCTAAACACTAATTTAAACTGTCAACTTACTACCAAGGAAGATTCCTGACAGACAGAGAATTAAAGCCGTAAAGACCTTATAAATCACTGAAGAGATTAGCACCAGTGTGAATGAGTTAAAATACATGTCTGCCTGCAGAGTGTTCGAGTGGTTCAAAGCAATGCACTAGGATGTGACGGGAAAATTAGTTGTAATAATTAGGAAGAGAAAAATGCTCAAATATAGCTTCTTGGGGATCGCAGAGTACAAGCTTCACCCACACAGTTATTACAGGTTCTTGAGTTAGTGAAATATAATATAGGTGCTTTCTTGACCCAATATATAGTACAATCAAAATGACTTGAAAAAGTTATAACTTAAAAACATGATTTACAAATACCAAACAGTTTTCCAACCCCCAAACCCACTTAAAAATTGCTAAAATGTCAACCTAAATGTATGACTCAGCAGTGGCTTTAACACTACTTTATCTCCTTTTTCTCTTCTGTGCTTGTCTCCATGAATCCTGCTGCAGATGTATTATTCTCCAGCAAGACCCATCACCCTGACCCCCATTACACGAAGCATTCCATCTCAGTAGCCAATATCAAGAAGTCTTCAGAAAAATTTTGTGAGGATTTCCATCAATTTTTATACTGAGTATTGCCTCTTCAGATGGTGACTGCAGCCATGAAATTAAAAGATGCTTGTTCCTTGGAAGAAAAGCTATGACAAACCTAGACAGCATATTAAAAAGTAGAGACTCTACATTGCCAACAAAGGTCTGTCTAGTCAAAGCTGTGGTTTTTCCAGTAGTCATGTATGGATGTGAGAGTTGGACTATAAAGAAAGCTGAGCACTGAAGAATTGATGTTTTTGAAAGGTGGTGTTGCAGAAGGACACTTGAGAGTCCCTTGGACAGCAAGGAGATCCAACCAGTCCATCCTAAAGGAAATCAGTCCTGAATATTCATTGGAAGGACTGATGCTGAAGCTGAAGCTCCAATACTTTGGCCACCTGATTCGAAGAACTGACTTGTTGGAAAAGACCCTGATGCTGGGAAAGATTGAAGGCAGGAGGAGAAGGGGACGACAGAGAATAAGATGGTTGGATGGCATCCCTGACTCGATGAACAGGAGTTTGAGCAAGCTCTGGGAGTCGGCAATGGACAAGGAAGCCTGGTGTGCTGCAGTCCATGGGGTCGCAAAGAGTTGGACACGACTGAGCAACTGAACTGAACTGAATTGCCTCTTCAGGGCTTTTGAGTTAGGAATAAAAAGAACCCTTTACTCACGTGTGAGCATCCTCAATCCCTCCTACTGCTGAAAAGGGGGAGGGCATAAAGACCTTCAGTGGTCTGCACCCTGAGAGACTGAAACATCTCCATGAGAGAGAAGCCACTGGGAACCAGAGAAGCCAGCTGTGCCACTTTCAAGAGAAGAGGCAGAGAAACGTGAACCCTCAAATCTGCACTAACTCTTTTCCACACTTCCAACCTTTCACTAATCATTCTTCTATGGGTTCTGTTCCAAAGAGCCCATAAAATAAAACTGTTTCCTAAGTCACTGGTGTATTCTAGATGATCTCTTTGATTTGGATCTTATCAGATCTCTGTCTGTCCAAAATTACTTTTTGAAGCACATGTTGTTCTGGTCTCTTCCTTCCCCAAATCAGAAACTTTTGCAGGCAGTAATTTTATTCCATTCTTTGATTGTTTTCTTTTGGCTTAAATCAAAGTGATACAGAAATCCATATGGAGAAGACTAAGTGCTTGAGTCTTCAGACTGAGTCCATCCTTAGCCAGGATACAGCTGCTGGGTTCTTTCCTCTAAGGCTCTTTACTTCTTTCCATCTGTTCCCCTATTAGTGCCACTTGTCAGGAACAGTCAGAAATTGGATTAAGTGGCTAATATAGAACAATAACAGAGCATTTAGGGCAGCATCTCGAGCTGGAACCAGTAGATTCAACCATACACATTTAACTGTGGGACACTTGCTCCCAAGTTCTAAGACGTAAAACCTAGACCTCAGCTCGGACTCAGGTCTCAGGACTCCTTTGAGGATGTTAACATGAATTGCTCCAGAAACTTTTTGTCCAGGGTCATATCTTTGTCAGTCTTTTGCCCAATGGGAATCTAAGTTTAACTTTTTAGTGGTCCTATAGACTTTGAATTGCAGTTTTGTTACTCTAAATTCAGTTCTTTAATGCCCAAACTATTGCACTTTATTCATTTTGGGAAGAGAGGCAGGAAGCCTGCAATGTAATCGAGATCCCTCCTCGGGCTCCCCTTCCAGATTCCAAAATAGAACTCAGATCAGAAAATATAGAAGTGGTCTCAATAAAACTGTTGTCAAGGGCATCCTGCTTCTTAGAGGGTACACTTGATAGCATGCCCATAAATTCCACAGAGCCACGAACTCATCCTCAAACTACTCTTCAGAGTATTGTAAAGTGAAAGATACTTAACTCTGTTCCTCACTCCGAGCAAGAAAACCACTTGCTCAGTCTCATGTCGCTTGTCTGAAGATAGGAAGAGAATTCAACCATGAAAACTAGCCAAGTATGACACCCTCAGAAAGGAAATGATGGTCAAGATCTACTATCTGCTTCTGAACACTATTGTCTACTTTTACTGATCACTGGCTTTTAAGCCATAGCTGCTTGGAGACCTCACTAGCCCAGTTCAAATGACTTGCAATCATTCCCAGGCTCTTAATTCATCATGAATTCAGAGATGTGTTCAGGCTCCCATGGTTCCTTTTATGCATTAGTCCATAGAAAAGTATACCAGGTATTAGGCAGAAACCCTGGCATCAGGAAAAGGCCAGCTTGCCAGCACTTGAAGTGCAGATGAATGATTTGATTTGGTTACACTATTGAAAGCTCTGAGTGCAGGGAACACCTTGCACAGCCAGAAACCATGCTTTTGTTTATAGGTCAAATGACTAGCCACTTAGAGGACTGTCGAGATCATATTTGGATTTGGCCATCTCTCGCTGACATTCCTCCTGTGTTTGTAAACATTGCTGACTTTGACCCCGATCTCTCACAAATCCCTGCCCAACACCAAACAGCCACAGAGGAGCTGCAGAACATAATGTGATTCTGTAATGCAAAACAGGATGACTTGCTAAATGTGCAGATCTGGAGAGAATTCTTGACATAATCCTTCTTACGTCTTTTATAATAATCATTTCCATCTTCAGAACACACGCAAACAATGCTCCCTTGGATGTTGCGTCAGGAGGCTGGACTGTGATCCCTTCTGCCAGGTGAACTGCATATGATGGGGCACTGAAGCAAGGAGTATGTGAGTAGGACACACTGTTTCCTGCAGATAGAAACAAGCAGGAAAACCTACAGACTGTAGTTGGGGAGATGCTTCTGCTGAAGGGAAATATGTAAAACAGCAGCCACTCTCCCAAAACTTGGAAATCAGCTCCAGTCATAACTCTGTATGCACGTAAAGGACATATACTGAGTGCCTACTCTGTGCCTTAAGGGTGCTGTGTGGGAAAGGACAATTTCTGAGTAAAAGATCATGAGTTAAAATTCACTGGTAATCTCCCATTTCTAAAAGTCATGCTGAACAAAGAGAGCCTCACCGCACTGAACAGAAAAATAGAGTCTTCACAGTGGACAGGGAGTGTTTGTTTAAAATAGAGTTGTTGCTGCTAAGTCACTTCAGTCATGCCCGACTCTGTGCGACCCCATAGACAGTAGCCCACCAGGCTCCCCCGTCCCTGGGATTCTCCAGGTAAGAATATTGGAGTGGGGTGCCATTTCCTTCTCCAATGCATGAAAGGGAGAAGTGAAGTCGCTCAGTCATGTCCAACTCCTAGCAACCCCATGGACTGCAGCCCACCAGGCCCCTCCATCCATGGAATTTTCCAGGCAAGAGTACTGGAGTGGGTTGCCATTGCCTTCTCCTAAAATAGAGTTACCATTTTTTTAATATAAATTTATTTATTTTAATTGGAGGTTAATTACTTTACAATATTGTATTGGTTTTGNACAGGAAATACAAAAAGGGTGTATAAACTCAAACCGAAAACAATAAAGTAAATGGCAATGGGATCATACTTATCAATAATTACCTTAAACGTAAATGGGTTGAATGCCCCAACCAAAAGACAAAGACTGGCTGAATGGATACAAAACCAAGACCCCTATATATGTTGTCGACAAGAGACTCACCTCAAAACAGGGGACACATACAGACTGAAAATGAAGGGCTGGGGAAAGATTTATGATTTTTAAATAAGAAAAAATCTATGGAACACTGAGAAGGCTGAAACAGGGTGGAGCCTAGGCTGATTAGGAAAATGAAGGGGAAAGAGTTGGATCCTGATTTCCATCTAGTCCATATGGTGTAGAAATGCAGTCTAGAACCAGTTCTTCTCAGCTTCAACTGTCAGGACACCTGGATGGCTTTTCCCTAGGGAGTCAACTCCGTAAAGCAAATGTATAAAGATCCTTGTACTTTTTATTAAAATTCAGTTTCATACAGTTGTAAGGAAACAGAATAACTGAGCACAAGATCAAGGTCCTGAGTTACATACCTTGAATCTTAGAAAGTCTGATGGACTTTAAGGAGAATTTTGCCCTCGGGTTATTTATGTAATCTTGCAAAATACCGCGAGGAAAGCAAAGGAGTATAGGTCTGATCTAGGACGAGTACAGAATCACAGGAACATTTGTTAATACAATTGTCACCAGTTGTACCTCAAGGATGAGAATATTTCAAATCTTGAAGAACTTATAACCAGTCAAAGAAATAACCATTTCTTGAATTTGTTGGTGAGTCATCATAGCAATAATAGGCTTTTCTGGTGGTGGCAGAATCTGCCTGCCAACGCAGGAAACACAAGAGACTCAGGTTTGATCCCTGGGTCAGGAAGATCAGTCTGGAATATGAAGTAGCAACCCACTCTGGTATTCTTGCCTGGAAAATTCCAAGGACAGAGTAACCTGGTGGGCTACAGTCCATGGGGTTGCAAAGTCAGACACAACTGAGCATGTACACACCAAATAGCAGTCAGTATAGTCCAGAACAACAGAGAGGAGGAAAAGTGGAGGCTTCAAGCCTAACAAAGAATAGGATAAAACATGATAATAAATGCCCGTTTCTGCNTGGGCTACAGTCCATGGGGTTGCAGAGTCAGACACAACTGAGCATGTACACACCAAATAGCAGTCAGTATAGTCCAGAACAACAGAGAGGAGGAAAAGTGGAGGCTTCAAGCCTAACAAAGAATAGGATAAAACATGATAATAAATGCCCGTTTCTGCAGAATACCCTACTGTATGTAATGGTTTTCTTATTATACATTGTTTTACTTTATTCCTTACAGCAATCTTGTGAGTTAGACTTTATTAGTTCTTTTGGTAGACGGGAAAGAGATGGATGGATATCAAACCTTGCCTAAAATCCCATAGATCACACTCTTAAAGTCAAACTTCTGATTCTAAGAGCTGTACTCCTTCCCTCATAATGCATTGATGAAGGTGGATTTGCACACTTCACACAGTAAAATATTGATATTGATTTGGGGAATATGCAATGCAGAAATAATATTTTTACCTTTTGTTGTTGTTGCTCAGTTGCTAAGTCAAGTCTGACTCTTTGTGACCCCATGGACTGCAGCACACCAGGCTTCCCTGTCCTTTACTATCACCCAGAGTTTGCCCAAATTCATGTCCATTGAGTCAGTGTTCCTGTCCAACCATCTCATCCTCTATTGTCCCCTTCAACTCCTCCCCTCAATTTTTACCTTTACATTGCAATAATTATATGGCTGATTTGTACACAGATTTTAAAACACAGTGAAAACTGCCCAAGAGCAGCAGTACATCTGAAAACTTGTGTTTTGCCACTCTATTTTGAGATATTTTCTCAAGAGGGAAATCTTACATGAATATATTTGAGTGATTGTGCAACTTGTAGAAAGTTCAGAAAAAAAATCACTCCCCAGGAAATGGGAAACCTAATCTAATCCAAGATTTAGACTATTGATGCTTTGCTCAGACTTCTTATCTGTAGCTTTGCACATGTGTATGGAAGTGTTAAATATAAAAACTTCACACACTTTTCCTTTTTTTCATGGTAATTACTATGTCCTCTATGTTAGAAAGAAAAAAAATTATGTTGTTATCTTAGCACAGAAATGCAATCCTAAGACATTCATGATACAAAACCTATCAAACAATGAATAATTAGGCTTGCTTTATAGATGCTCTCTCCACTTCATTGGCAATTTACTGAACCCATTTTACACAAGAAGAAAGCAAAGGTCCAAGGATAATAATGGTTTTAAGTGAGAAATTTGTGACAGAAGTGTTGGCTGAACAAAACTCAGCAGATAACCTTTTATTATCATTTTATCTTTTCAGAATACTAGATTCAGAAAGTTACATAGCTAAAAAGAAAGGCATGCACTTGAGAGTAAGTCGCTAATTTGACTTTTTGTTTTCATCAGAGGAAGTCCTAAGATTAAATGTAATGATATTGTGAAAAAGACAAAGCTAAGTATGAGCTGAACTTGAAGTAAGAAAACTCTTAGGATGAGAAGCTTCTTCAATCTTCTTACAAATAATATTTCCCAAGGCTGCTAAAACAGATAATAAAAATTTAGTTCAAGTTGGCAGTTCATGTGAAGTGAAGTGAAGTCACTCAGTTGTGTCCGACTCTGCAACCCCACGGACTGTAGCCTACCAGGCTCCTCCCTCCATGGGATTCTCCAGGTAAGAGTACTGGAGTGGGTTGCCATTTCCTTCTCCAGGGGATCTTCCTGACCCAGAGATAGAACCCTGGTCTTCTGCATTCCAGGCAGATGCTTTAACCTCTGAGCCATGGCAGTTCATGGCCCATAGTAAATAGGGCCCATGTATAGGAAATTGTGCTAGGTGTCAAGTAAGTGGAAGAAATATACAAAGAAGCTTAAGGTTCATGTACTGCCTTTGAGGAACTTATAATCTATACAAAAGTGACTATCTTCTTTTTGCTATTCTCCTCTCTAATAAAAGAGTCAGACACGACTTCACTCCCACTTTCTCTGGTAAAAAGATGAAACAACACATAATCATACCAATTTTGATCAGTTCATCTGGCACAAAATGGAGGTGGAATTCAATGGGCTAAGTCTGAATAAATGACGTGCTGAACTGAAAGTACTGAATTTCTCTCCAGTTATCAGATTAAAATCAATTACAACAGTTCAGGCTTATATTTAACTAGAATGAACCTTTTAAAATTCTGCTTCCTACTTTCTATCTTTAAGGCATTAGAAATAACATGCCACATCTTTCCTCACATAAAGAAATAGATAAAATTTTTAAGCTTGTTGTTCAAGTGGAAATTTTAGTCAGTAAAATGCAATTTAATAATCGATCAAATAATAATTGCACAATTAAAGACAGAAGGCAAAGACGAGCGATGTAAGCATCCATCTAGTCGATGAATTTGCTAAGGATGTCTAGATGATCTAATAGTGCCTAAATGGCTCTTTTCAGTTTGTAATTCAGCTATTCAAGATTTATTCCTATTTATATAAAATTATATCATCACACATACTCCATTCAGATTTAGAGTTTGTCTTAAAATACTTAGAATTTCACTCTAGTTAAAGAAAGGCAAAATATGTAGCTGCTCAATTGCTTAATCTGATACTGGAGATGAAGTGTGGGATTAAAATTTGAATAAAATCCAACTATAATAGTAACACTGGATCATAAGCTAAGTTGTAATGACAACAAAGACACGGAAGATTAAAAAGTTCTGAAAAATCTATATTCACCCATAGAATCACAGATATATTCAGGAAAAAAAACAGCATGAGATGGGAGATGTCAGTTAAGCACCAATTGGAAGTTGTGGGGAATGTCAAAGACTTAGGAGACACGATTCCGCCTCTCAAGGAGTTTACCATCTATTTAAGGATAAAATATACACCTTTGAAACTACCAAAGGACATTAATGCAGAGTAAAGGGGAGGGAGCAAGGGGGAAAGAAACGGGAAAATACATTCAGTGGCCTCTGTCTTCTCTCTCCTTCAAGAATATCAATGAACTCCCAAAATTGTGGATCAGTGGTGGAGATTTTGAGAAGGAAAAGAGTTCAAAATCTGTAAGTGTATATGCATTTTCCTGTGGGAACCCTGGGCAGAGTATCATAATAGTAAGCACTAAATAAATATTCAGAGTTGATTTCCCTTATGACTGACTGGTTTGATCTCCTTCCAAGCCAAGGGAGTCTCAAGAGTCTTCAACCCTGAATATTCATTGAAAAGACTCATGCTGAAGCTGAAGCTTCAATACTTTGACCACCTGATGTGAAGAGCCAACTCACTGGAAAAGACTCTGATGCTGGGAAAGGCTGAAGGAAGGAGGAGAAGGGGGTGACAGAGGATGAGATAGTTGGATGGCATCACCTACTCAACAGACATGAATTTGAGCAAACTCCGGGGGATAGTGGAGGACAGAGGAGTCTGGCATGGAGTTCAGCTCATGGGTTCACAAAGATTCATGACTTAGTGACTGGACAATGAGGCACTAAATAAATGGATATATTTAACTCATAATATAAAAAACATTATTATTATTGTTATTAGAAATTGCTTTTTAGGTTAATATATGTTAGTTAAAGAAAGTAACATCATAGAGCTCCACCAATGCTCCCTAATTTGAAAAGGTAGTTGTGAAGCTAGTGGGTAGGTCATAGGTAGGACAACCCTCATACCCTACTGGCTGAGGCAGTCTCAGTTTTACACACATTGTCCCAGCTGAGTTGCAATTGAGCCCTCTTTAATTCTCATGAGTATCCTGATTTGAATGATAAATAACATGGTAATTTAGTTATAGGACAGATTAAGAAGTCTCCAGTTGGAACCCACTTTATCACTACTAATGAATAGCCCTTCCAAGGCAACAACATGAGGAGATTCAATAGGGCAGGGGCAGACTTTACATAACAGAAACTTAGAGACAAACTCTCCCTGAGCCAGGAGTCATGAGTGTCCAAAAGAAGGCAAATTAGGTCATCTTATATCAATAAAGGGCATGTTTTTCAATAAATACGTTATTAGTTTTAATATGCTAAACAATACACAAGAAAAACATGAAGACAATACACAAATCTGCCTAATTAACAGACTTTTTCATGGATAAAATAGGCGAAAATAAACAAAAATGCAAACAATCTGAATTATATAATTTAAAAGTTTTCTTTAGGAATTATTTACCAAACTTATTTATTTTTTACTAAAAAAGAATCCCATGGACAGAGGAGCCTGGTGGGCTACAGTCCACGGAGTCGCGAAGAGTTGGACATGACTGAGCAACCTCACTTTCACTTTCACTTTTACCAAACTTCAGTTCAGTTCAGTCAGTCAATTGTGTCCGACTCTTTGCAACCCCATGAATCACAGCACACCAGGCCTCCCTGTCCATCACCAGTTCCCGGAGTTTACTCAGACTCATGTCCATCGAGTTGGTGATGCCATCCAGCCATCTCATCCTCTGTCGTCCCCTTCTCCTCCTGCTCCCAATCCCTCCT